>CAUYLG010078038.1:0-16311 GCA_963573385.1 Cacajao melanocephalus | reverse complement strand
GGTACTACAAACTGAGCCCCCGGTGTTTGTGGTTTATTTTACCAAAAAACTGCCCAGCCCCTTCCCCCCTGGGTTAATCTTTGGGAAACTTAAAAAAAAAAAAAAAAAAAAAAAAAAAAAAAAAAAAAAAAAGCGCTGTTGGACCACATCCTCTCCAAGCTGTGAAATTTTGGATATATGTGTCTCATCAACACCTTCAATGCTTTATCATCTACTAACCAAAACAATTAGACTGTGAGTCACTAAGCTTAGGTCTTTTCCATAGGGCAAGTGGTATATATTCTTTTAATGTATGATCAGTGTTCATCTATGAATTGTTAACGCTTTTCAAAGATAAGGATCCCATTTTTGTGTAACTGTGTGATGCAGATTTCATTTGTAACCGTAGATTTAATGTTGCTAGCCTGATGAGGTTTTATAGTAATACTATGATGCAGGTGACTAACAAGGATGCAGCATCTTCAATACTTCAACTCTTATGCTTCCCATGACTATGGATTTCTTCCCAGCAGTACATTCATTCTAACAACCTGCCATTCCTCAAATCCCTTCCTTATACACCCTGTGTAGAAGCAGTTGTAGATCTTGTAGAATATTCTCAATGGGAATTCCTCTTTGAGTTTTAAGAATGAATCTGATTTTTCCAAAAGTCACTGAGAAATAATTCCCAGTGAATAAGGGCAATGATCCATTTGGAGATGGAGACGATCATGCTGAATAACATGTGGCCAAATAATTATTATACAAAGATTTCAGGTGGTAAGAGCATCATGGTTCTAAGTCATGGAGTGTTGGCTGACCCCTGAGGACTCCTTTAAAGAGGGAGATACTCAGTGAATTACTAGGCAGTACCAACTTTGCAGTAAATCACAAAATATATCTTCCAAAGCCTGCCAAGAAAACGAAATGTGCTGAGTTAGAGGTGGTACTCCTCTCCCAATTACTACTGCTCCTTTCCAAAAGAAGAGAAAAGGTTCTCAGGTAAGAAATGCCAAGTGATCCCCACTAACATCTAGCACAATTGGAGTCACTGGCATATGTCCTCAAAGATGGTGACACCGGCTTTCCAGTTTTCTTCCTCTACAAAGAATTCATATAAAATAATTTAGTGAAAAGGCTTTATGCATAAAATGTCCAAAAGAGTATTATTTATAAGAGCAAATAACTGGCAGTAACTCCTATTCAACAATATGTAAATGGATAAATTTTAAAAATAGTACATCCACTCAGTGGCATAGGAGAGTGGCTATTAAATATACAGGAATTATAAAATAAACTAGAATAACTATGAATATTCAGTAGAGAAAAAAGAAAGAGCAAACAAAATTGCCTAGTCTTTAAAAATTGGTGAATAATATTTTAATGACATATCTGCTTTTGAATAATAATAATGATGACTAACAGATAATGACATTACTCAGGAGCTCCAGAAGGGTGCCTCCATGAAAGCCTGGAAATATCTGAAACCATAATAAAAACACAGGGGTTTAAATAGAAGGAAGCAATTAGAAACTTTGTTGAGGGGAGAGGGAGGAAACTGCATACAAAATTACAGCCCAAATATGGAGAAACCAGTCTAAAATAAGAGAAAAAGCTGCTGGAACTTGAAGAAGACACACAGAACAGACTCCAAGCAGGCAAGAGAACAATAAGAAAGACTTCTAGAAGACATAAGAGATATGGTAGAAAATGCTTAATTTTTTCTCTCATCAAAAATAAAATACAGCCTAAAATTCTAAGAAATAAGAAGAAATTATAATAAGAAGCTTATTATCTATTTACTATAGAAATAAACAAAATGCAAAATGACTCTGAACAACTACAAAAAAATTAGAGTGATCTATTAGATTTTGATGCTAAGGGAAAGTTCAGTCTCCTATAAGTGGCTTAAAGGTGGTGACCTCAGAACCCCAGAAAAGGAAATGAAACCACAGCATATGACTTAGCCCCGTATTGAGCAACATTTACCTAGAAATCATAATGTAAATATCATTTATTTTTTTTAGCTTTTGCAATGAAACCACAGAGCACAGAAGACTTGGGTACATGTATAAAACTATTAATATATACATGTGCATATATGCATGTTTCCATTATAAACCCTAGAGATGCAAAAGGTAACCTAAAACATTATTGACAAGTAAATGTGGAGCGGAAAAGTGGAGGGAAATTCTAACATCTTCATCTTACAAAATAGTGAGTGAAGCGAAACTGTCAAAAGTTGATACAGGAAGAGATTGAGATTTATGCATATTCTGTAAACATAAAGGAAACCAACAAGGAATAAAAGCAGAAATGCAACTGTCAAAACCTGGGAAGAGAACTGGGAAGGACCAATTGGATACAGATAAAGTCTAATAGGCATATCTAAAACTAGTAACTCAAGAATGAGAGACCGAAGCATGTTATTTAGAAATAAGATAGTGAGCACCAAAAAAATTCAAAACAAAGAATGGTTACAAGTGGCTGACTGTGGGTAATAGAACTGATCTGGGAAGAGATGGGACAGGAAATTACTGTTTTATTATAAACACTTCCATATTATTTTATTTTTACTATAAGCATGTATTACAGCATCTTTTAAATTTAAAAAAAAATCCTAGAAAAAAAATTATTTCAAGCTAAAGAAGATTACCAACAGCAGGATTGAGAGGTCACAAAAGTCAAATGTGAAGGGGCTTTACTGGGAAAACCATTACAAGATGTCACTCTTTTGAAGATCATTAAACACATAAAAGGTCCTCTTTTTAAGCCACCTAGCCCTCTTTTAAGAACTTCCCTTTCCCCTTCTCTGCCCAAGCTCTTTAACTCTCTCCTAGCATCCTCCTATAAAATTTTCAACAGTCTGTGCCCTTCAAGTCTCTTTGCTGGCTTCAAAATAAGAAGCAGTACCTTATGAAAACTTGAAAATGTAAAGAATCCCTGAGGAAACCCCAAAATCAACAGACATCTCAGACTGTGCAGCACGGTGGCCCAGAAGCACACCAATGCCTAGGGGTGGGAGCTGTATTTAGCAGCTCTGGGCAGACAACAAGCACTCCTGTTCCCTGGAAAGGAGGTAATTAAAGAAGGCAGATTTAGGCCTGAGGTGGTAAGTCTCAAGGAACTATGGCTCCAGGCAATCCCAACCTGTACCCTGAATAAGGAAAGAGGAACCCACAGGCCTGACACTCTTTTCCTACACCAGCTTTTCTTCTCTCGGGCTTCTAAAGCCAGGGGAATGCCAGTTGTCAGCCTGAGCACTTCTTTGTCTCATTTAAGACCCATTTATGGGCACCCACTCTGTGCCAGCCTTCATGCTGAGTGCTGCAGAGAGGGGAAGAGATGAACCAGAACTTTGACCTCAGGGAGCTGATGGGTGAGATGGGTGTAAAGAGAACACATAGCATTAGGTCAAAAATTATCCACACCAGGAGAGGACAGAAGGGAAGCTGCTGCGTGCTGGGATTCCTAGGGAGAGCGTACGAGGAACCATGAAGAGGCTTGACCCAAACAAATGGAAATGATTGAAACATGTGAAGAAAAAGTAGCTTTCTGAAGCTGGGCGTGGTGGCTCACACCTGTAATCCCAGAACTTTGGGAGGCCAAGGTGGGCGGATCACTTGAGGTCAGGAGTTCGAGACAAGCCTGGCCAACACGGTGAAACCCCACCTTTAAAAAAAAAAAGAAAAAAAAAAGGTAGGTTTCAGGAAGGTGGAAATTACACAAGCAAAGGCACAAAGTCAGCAAACTGTTGGGTACATAGGAGGAAAAGAGTTATCCACTCTGGATAAAACAAGGGCGGGTGAAGAAGATTAACGTCCATGACTCGCATTTACCTGACTCGACAGATATTCTCTCCTTCCCTGCAACCTGTGCCCTACTGGGTCAGAATATTCTCCCCGGCTCTCCCATTTCACAGATGAAGAACCTGAAACTCAGGGAGTAGAAACAACTCTGGCTGTAAATTAACAGAGGACAATTTCAAAACCAGGCCTCTTTGACTCTAAGACTCAAGTCCTTTCCTCCTCTACCATCAAAAGAAGTATAAAAAGAAGGCATCTCTGCAAACAGAGGTAGAAATATTTCAGAGACCATGTGCAAATATTTACAAGAGTTCACAGCGGCACTCTCATAGACGTCATTTTTAGGCATTTCCAAAGTTTCACCCTGTACCTGTGACTGTGTTTAGTAGCTCTCTCATTATGTCCAAGATCCTGTCACCATCTCAGCACTGAGAGCCTTTCGAAACCTAGGTACTGACGCTGCATTCACCTTTACCTGCACCAACTGGTCCCCCTTCCTGGAAGGCCCTGCCCAACCTCTCCTTCAGGCTAATTCTTAGTCATCATTAGCGGTCAGCTCAGCCTGCACCAGTCACACTGGCCTCAATGTAAATGTTTATTGAATTATAGAATGTACCCATGTTCTTTCTCTACCATCCTGGAAAAAAAAAAGTTTACCAGAGTCCTATTAACTTTAGAAAAAAGCCCAGGAGGATCACTCTTCAATTCCTTATTATTCAATTATTATTGAAGGCTCACATTAGGGTCTGACCTGCTTTTCCCACCACACAGCTCAGGATGGTGGCCGGATGCGACTCTCCTACAACCTAAGGGAATGCCATACAGCCTTCAAAGCCCAGTTCAAATCTAATATTTAAAAAACAAATTTCCCGGTTCATTGAACGCATCCCTCTTGTAAACTCTCCAGGTACACACTCGTCTCTTTCCCCATACTCCTTGGCACTGGATAGTTTACCTTTCAATGAGAGGATGGTCTCCCTCCCCTCCTGGATGGGGAGCTCCTCGTGGGACAGTTCTCACATCTGGGGCCTATCCAGAGCCAAATGCAGGGCATGTGGCAGGCACTGACAAAGCACAGCAGCGGGACTCTCGGTGCTGGAAGCAGGCCATGAAAAGTCAAATCCTTCAGAGCCTCACCGATGCCTTATCCACAGAATTTTACCCCAAGTATATTTTACAATGACAGAATCTTAAAATTCTATGACAGAATCTTCCAGACAAATTCACATCTTGGAAACCCTGATGAATTAGAATCCCAGAGGCATGGTGATGGCCAGTCACATCTTCCACTTGATAGTCTCCCACCAAGAGGTACCATGGTCCCTGCCTAAACACCTCCAGCAACTATAAATCTTATACCAGTTGATACAGTCCACTCCATTTCTGACGTCCCTCCCCATGGGTCCTTACACACTCGTTCAGTCTCTCTCCATGGGCTTTTTGGTTAAATCCCTACGAGCGGCATGTTAGAAGGCAGAAGCACAGAACCAGCTAGGAAAGCAGTGTAATATGACAATCCAGGTCATGGACTTTAAAATCAAGCAGAACTGGGTTCACACCCCAGCTTGACACTTGTAGGAGGTCACAAAACCTCCCCAGTGTCCCCCTTAGCTCCACCCCTCCCATGGCTGTTATTGGATTAAGGGAAATGATGCAGGCAAAGTGCCTGGCCCAGTGAGCACTAGGCAAATGGCAGCTATCATGTTCATTACTTCTATCCCGGTTTCCCCTTCCAGTTTACCACATAGTCAGAGTGCTGATCTCACCCCTGGCCTCTACATGAGGTCTCTATGCCCTTCCATAGGATGTCTTTGCAAAGCCTCGGCTGACGTCTCATTCTCTTTGCCACTGGCTGGGCACAACTAGAAGCTAGAGGTTGACCAGGGTTTCCATTACAATGTCTGACACAGAGGGGACTGTGAAAAATGACCAGAACAAAGCTTCTTTCGCTCCTGCCTCTAAGGGCTGTCCATGACTCTGCAAAGGTAAAGGAAGACACCAGATGCCACAGCAGCTGCCTGAGTCACTTAGAGCAGTCACCATTGATGCTCTTCAGTGCCTCAACCCTCTTCAATCTGCCCCAAAAACAGACACCAGGAAGGTAGGCAAAGGTGGAGAGGGAGCAGAAAAGATACTCCAGGACTCAGTGTACGTTTTCTACACTCCCAGCTGCCCAATCAGGCTCAGAGATCTGAGGACAAGAGTTCAACCTCTTCATCCAGTTCCACTTCCACCCCAACCCTGCAGGTCAGAAACAGTTCGGGTAAACGTGAAGGGTGTCCTCAGGCAGACAGTACAAAATCTAGGTCCAGCCTTGCTATTGAATGTATGTGACCTTGGAATGCTCATTGACCTCTTTGGGCCTCACTTTTCTCATCTGCACAATAGGATACTGGCCTAGACCACTGGTTTTTAACCAGCAGTGTGCAATGGAAACACCGAGGGAATTGTCTCTAAGTACTCTTGACCAGGTCTAGTTATCAGAGATTTTGATTCCAGACTGGAGTAAGGGCTGGGCATGTGTGTGTATATACATATATATATGGATATATATACATACATATATATATGGATATATATATACACATATATATATAGGCTCGTGTGTGTGTGTATATGTGTATATATATGTATATATACACACACACATATACACACACATATATGCATGTATATATATGCACATATACATTTATATATGTACATATATACACACACATATATACATGTACATATATATGTACATGTCTATTATACTTTTTCTTTTAATTCTTTAGCTGGTTACAAAAAATCACTGGACTTAAAGATGCCTATGTTGCTTCCAGCCAACACCATCATGTCTCACCCTCGGAAGAATGTGTGTAAAGAGCTGGGCATAGAACTGGGCACACAGAAGGTGCTAATTAAATATTTGCTCCCTCCACTACCACAACCACTACCAGCCAAAAGCAACGGCAGCCATGTAGATCTCAATAGGCAAGATGGCATCTGGTGCTATAGGGGAAACAAATTGTGTCCGTCAGTTAAGGAATAGCAATGGTCTATTCACAGAAGTTCCCACCAATGAAGAGAATGAGGTAGGGATGACAATAAATAAGGATATGATGAATATAGCAGAGGTGAGCTCTAGAGTAATGCTTCTCAAACTTTCAGGAACATCTAAAGACATAGATTCTGGGGTGAGGCTGAGAGTCTCCATTGGTAACAAGTACTAAGTGATACCGATGCTGCTGGCCCAAGGAGAAAACCTGGAGTTGCAGTCTAAATGTAGGCATTGTGAAAGGATAAACTTGCAGCCTAAGGCAATCTTTCCACACAGATTTGCTGAGCATCTATTAAGCACCACTCAGGAAATGTGCTGAAGCTGGAAAGACAAAGAGGAGTAAAACTGAAGAAAGAGACATCTCAGCAAACACTCGCAATAAAATGTGCCTTAAATTCTGTATCAGAGACCTGGCCAAAATGCTGCGGGCATCCCAGCAGAAAGCCAATAATTGTATCTGCATTGCCTAAAACAGAAAACCATGAGAACGGTGATGAAGTAGTTACATTGTGGAAGAGAACAATTACAAAATAGTATGTGCTCGGCCAGATGCAGTGGCGTGCACCTATAGTTCCAGCTACTTGGGAGGCTGAGGCAGGAGAATTGATTCAGCCCAGGATTTCCAAGGCTGCAGTGAGCTATGATCATGCCACTGTGCTGCAGCCTGAGCAACAGAGAGTTGACTCTGTCTCTAAAAAGTAATCAATTAATTTTTAAATTAATTAAATAAAATAAATTTTTAAAAATTGCTTTAAAAGTATGTACAGAATTGTTCCACTTTTGAGGCTGGAAGCAGGGTGGCAAACTGGTATTCATACAGCTTAGTACCTAGAAATAATCTTTATATAGTTAAAAGAATCTTGAAGCAGCAGCAGAAACAAGAGGAGGAGGAGACAAGAAACCATGTATGGCCTGCAAAGCCTAAAATATTTACTAACTAGTCCTTTACAGAAAATGGCAACCTGTAGAGTAGAAATGTGGATACACAGATCTAATTATGTAGCAAATTTCACACTGATTGTTGCAAATGATTGCAGGCAGTTTTTATTTTCTTCTACTTTTTCTTTTTTCTTTTTTTTTTTTTTTTTTTTGAGATGGAGTCTTGCTCTGTTGCCAGGCTGGAGTGCAGTGGTGTGATCTCAGCTCACTGCAACCTCTGCCTCCTAGGTTCAAGCATTTCTCCTGTATCAGCCTCCCCAATAGCTGGAATTACAGGCATGTGCCACCATGCCCAGCTAATTTTTGTATTATTAGTAGAGACAGGGTTTCACCATATTGGTCAGGTTGGTCTTGAACTCCTGACCTTGTGATCCGCCTGCCCCAGTCTCCCAAAATGCTGGGATTACAGGTGTGAGCCACCACGCCCGGCCTATTTTCTTCTTTACGCTTTTCCATATTTCTATCTTTATCCAAAGACAACATGTTCTCTCTGAAACTAAGGGTGAAGAAGTTATTGTCCTTTGTGCAAGGTAGTTCACATTCTAATAATCTACCTCAGAAAATAATCATAGGTGCAGGTAAAGAATTTTGTAAGAAGGATGTTGACCACAGTGCTATTTATAATGATGAAAAATTAGAATTATGGTATATTCTTAAGATGAAATCATATACAGCCATTCAAAATTACATGTACAAACAATTCTTCATGCCATGAGAAGCTGCTCATGTTCTATTGTTAGGTGAAGTGGCAAGATATGAAAATGTTTATATAGTAATATTTAGTCAGTAAAATGCAAATGCACATAAAATCATGAAAAGCACTACTAAAGAAAGAATATCAGAAACATAAACAATGCATGTGTCTAAATAGTGATTTATGAGTGATGCTCATTTTCTTTATACGGTTCCATATTTTTGAAATGTGTTATTACGAGTAGGTCCTATGCTTATAACAGAAACATACCACAGATAGTAAGTTTGGGTTTATTTTTGCCTTCAAGTCTTCTTGAGGGGATATAAGGAGGTTCGGGAGGGAGGAGACAGCTATGCCACACTTTGAGGGATAAGTGAACAGTCTCCAGATAGAACAAAGGGGAAGGGCCCTCAGGCCATCAGGGCAGCATGTGCTGCAAGAGAGTGAGACCAGGGACACACTCAGAGTAGCAACGTCTGCCTCTGGCTGTCCCCTGCCAGGCATGCTCATAGCTCTGTGACACACTCATAGAGCATGCCTGGCAGGGGACAGCCAGAGCAAACCCTGGAAACAGAGGCGAGGTCAGATGATTGCAGGGCAAGGTGTGCACAGCGCAAGCGATTCTACCCACGGGCTACAGGAGGGAAGGATTGAGAAGGCAAGAGGCCACCTGGGAAGCAGAAGGACAAATGCCTTCCCAAACGCCTTTAATAAAAGCAGGGTCAGGGAGCACAGAAGCCGGCACCAGAAAGGGCAAGAAGATAGTTAACTGTCTTATGCTCATTGCCACTTACAAAACGGTTCTCCTTAATTTTCTTCAAACAAGGCTATGCATATATTAGTATCTGGAAATGAAATTTATTAGTAAACCAAATCAATACATTCTTATTGGCTAAGCATCACTAAGGTGCCATTCTGACTTCCTCCTAAAAGTAGAAACAGCCAATGGTCCCCCATCTTGCTTCACAAATAATTTCTGACCTGTCAGGCACAGATGCCACTCAAAAAACAAGGCCTGAAGGGGGCCATTGTCTGTCAAATGAACCCAAGTCAGGATAAGGCTGAGTGGAAGAGGAGGAAGAGAAGAAAGGCTCACTTGGGGGGAGAAGGGGAGATGCTGCAAGCCAACTGCTGGTCTCACTGACTCAGGATGCCTGTTTCTCACAGCCAGAGGCCACAGTTTTGGAGGAGACAAGAGACTGCAGAGAGGCTGTGCTGAAGCTCGCTCCATGTCTGGATTCCTGGCAGGGTAAGACATGGAGTTCTAGTAAACCAGAAGGAATGCTGCTGGCAGGAGACGGACCTCTCAAGAGGGCTTTAAATGGAAATATGAGAGCGAGAGAGGAACTATAAGTGCAGAAAATGCACTGGGCAAACAACCGTGTCACAGATGTGGGCACCCCAGAAGGGGAGCAGCTCTGGAGTCAAAGGGGAACCAAGGGAGAGAGTGTCAGGTGGCTCTCCAAGCCGGCAGGTGGCAATGGGAACAAGGCAGGAAATGAACTGGAGAGCTGAAGGCAGGGGCCTAGGATGAGGCCGCAGAGCTGTGATGGAGGGCTGCTCATCAGAGGCACAGGCACAGGTCAGATAAAGAAGCTCCGCTATGAAGACAGGAGGCAACGCAAGGTCACAGCTGAGGATTCCATGAATGCCTTCAAGGTGGCAAACTCAAAAGCCTTGCAGGGCAGCATGCTTCCATGGTAATAGGGAATGGGGGGATGGGATACATAGATCCCACCCACATCAATGCTTTGAAAACCTCTCTCTGTGTGCCTCTCTCCCTCCCTGTCTCTCACGTGCTCTCTCTGTCTCTGTCTCTCTCTCGCCCCCTGACCTAACATATCTGCACATCCACAGAAGCACCAATCTGCAACGATGATGCACTCTCTCAACCACCCTGCTACTAGGAAATTTCCTCCATATACACACAGATACCAGTATTACAATACTTCACCCCCTGCCCCAAGTTGGCTTTCATGTCTGTTTCCTCTGTGGATCACAACCTCCTAGACAGCCCAAACGCGGCTGTATTCACCTCTAGTCCCCAGTCCCTGGAACAGCAGACAATAAATATGGAATCAACAAGTGTCCTGACGGGCGCGGTGGCTCACGCCTGTAATCCCAGGACTTTGGGAGGCCAAGCCAGGCAGATCACGAGGTCAGGAGATCGAGACCATTCTGACCAACATGGTGAAACCTCGTCTCTACTAAAAATACAAAAACATTAGCTGGGCATGGTGGTGCACACGTGTAATCCCAGCTACTCAGGAAGCTGAGGCAGGAGAATTGCTTGAACCCAAAAGGCAGAGATTGTAGTGAGCCAAGATTGCACCACTGCACTATAGCCTGGGTGACAGTGCGAGACTCCACCTCAAAAAAAAAAAAAAAAAAAAAAACAAGTGGCAAGTATTCCTCGCTGCCACACAAATGGGCTGTGAAGCTCCTTTTGCAAAGTGCAGAACATCTGATAGATTCTCACATTGACTAAACAACAGTGTGACCTCAAGTTAAGAGAACCATAAAGGTAAATGATTGCCAGAAGTCTAATCCAAACAAGGCAGAGCAGTATGATGCAATGGGCAGAAGACAAACATTGGGAGAATGAGAACGTATTCTCTTGAGCTGTGATGTGAACAAACAGAGATTCCAAATCTTAGAAAAGCAAACAGTCAGCAACCAGCATGGTGCTTACTGTAGTCCCTGAGCAACAGAACAAAAGGAGATAAATGAAGAAACATGGGCAATCACCCTAAGGGGGTCTCAGCATGAGGAGGAGAACGAGGACTTCCAGAGAGAAATGAGAAACATGAGGAGGGGGCTGGGAAAGACGCTTCCCTGTGGGCACATGGTATCCTCCACTGGGGCCAGCCTTCCCAACATGCCTCACCCTCCCCATCTGTGAAATTGACTGAATCCCTGAGGTCTCTCCCAGCACTTTCACACGACAGAGAACCTAGAAACCCTGGGAGCTCCGGTACGGCCTTGAATCCCTGTCTAAGTGAGACTGTGGGAGCCTCACCCTTCTTACACCTGTAAACTGAGGGCACTGCAGTGTCAGCTTCATCAAAGCTCCCAAATACACCTTTGCCAAAGGAAAAGAGCATGCGTGGAGTTGGCCAGGGCTTAGCACCGTCTCAAACATGATGCAACTGTGCACATAGTCACATCTTCCCAGCACTTCTCTAGTGTTACAGGAAGTGCCTTCCTACAGACAAACACTTTAATCCTTACTCCAGCCAGAATAGGTAACATCAGCATAATCACCATCATTACTCTCGTTTTACAGATGAGAGAGCTAAGGTTCATGTGAGACCTTATCTTCCTCTTCCCAAGGATCCCCCCAACTCCTAGTCAGGTCTCTCCTAGCTCCTAAATCAATCATGAAGGACTACAGCAATCACATTCAGTACTTTTCTGATCCAGTCTCTTTGCCACTAAATAAAGGCAGAAATCAAGGTGGCAGGATCAATCCTGCATTTAAATCACTGTACTGTCTGCCATCCTCCTGTGCCGGTCCAGGGAGCAGAACTGAAAATGTGCCTCAAGGCCCCAATCCAAAACAGATGCCATCACCCTGGCCAGATCCTCCCACCATGCTCCAAGATTGGTATCCATCTCCCTTCAACCAGCCCTCCTTCCCAGGCCTGGGTCTGCCTACTACCTTGCCATGAAAATGAGGACATCTCTACTGGACTGCAGGCAGTCCCCTCACTGGGCTGGCCCACCCATTCAACCATCACTGGACCACCCCCAGGCGAGCTACCCCTTCAGACACGGAGCCTCCTGCTGCCTAGCTCTTTCTACCAGGCCTCCTCCTCAGATCAATTCCACTGCAGCCCAAATCTTGCCACCTCCCAAGCAGATTTCCACTTCTTCCCGATTTCTCTCCTTTCTCTAGCTCACTACTGCTTTCCTGTTGCTTAGGCTACGTCTACTTCAAATTACAGCTCAGAGAGGGCAGGTGACTTGCTCAAGACTACACAGCCATTCAGAGGCCAAGCTGGGGCTTGAACCCGCTCTCCCAATTCCTAGCCTTGTGTTTTCTATTAAATCTCAGCTGTCTCTATCACACTGCTCAAGAAGCCACTGGTGCCTGAGAGGGTGCAGACCACATCTTATTCTCTTTAGCAATGACTGTAACAAGGTCTATCATTCACAGTGTGTACACTGAGGGCCAGGTACATGTTCAGTGACTTACTGCAGCCCTAGGAGGTGTGACTGTCTTTGTTTACAGATGTCAAATGTTTTTAGACTACCGCACTGCTATACCACTAGTCTAAATACAATTCTGGACACACAGCAGTGGTCAGTAAATGTGGGTTAACTGATTTTTTTTTTTAATTAGTTGAAGAGAAGCTAATGGAAAGCCCTGAAAAAATAAGTTTGTGACCAGATCAGGCAAAGGGGGTAAGACCCAGCTATCATTCTGCAGTAGAACTAAAAATAATATTGTTCCAGAACAATCTCTCATGGCAATGTGAAGCAGCCCATGAGTCAGGATGCCTGGTTTTGACTCTACCTGACCCGACAGACTGAGACTCTAGGCAAATCTTTTCTATTTCCAGGTCTCATTTCCCCATCTTTATTTTTATTTTTTTAATTTTTAAAAAAGAAATAAAGCAAGAAATCACAGAAGTTGAACTAGATCATAGGTTCTCTTCAACATTGGTAGCACCTGTGAGCTTCTAAGAAATGTAAATTCAGGGATCCCACAAAATCTACAGCATCAGAACATCAGAGACGGAGCCCAGCAAACTCTCCAGGATAACCCTAACGTTCCTTCGAGTTTGAAAACCGTTAGACTAGATGATCTCTATGATCCTTCCAGCTCCATCCCTCTGAGAACCTCATGCTTTCTCAATTCAACAGCATGAAACTCCTCCCAATTTTGCCATTCTGATTTCAATCTGGCATGAACTTAGGGTCAGCCGGCCCTCTCATCTGGTCATGTCTGACACTTCCTCCTGTGATTAATAGAAAAGGCCCCAAGAAACAGACAGTATACTCCACTGCACTTCTTTCTTCCATTTACCACCTCAGTGGTACGCATTCTGTCACCATATTTTTTCAAAAAATCAACATGTACCAAAAGGCCCAACTATAAGCATTGGGGCATCCTGGTACTATCTTTTTAAAAACTGGAAAGGGAGTTTACTCCTGAGGCAAGTCAGTAAGGAACTGCTGTACAATCTGAAAAAATGGGGCCTTTCTGAGCCCAGTGATCTCTTCTTTGTATAAAGCTAGTTGAAAGAATAAGAAAGCATTTGCGTTCTATACCAGAAATACTTGTAGATTAACAAACCATTTCTTGCTTGGCCCTTACATATCAAAACAAATAAACAAATCCACATCCATGCTACAAGTATAAAAACACATCCCAATGTGTGAACTATCAACAATGGGCTCTTTACTGCTGAAATAGTGCCTGTGACTTTATGGTGGAATGAATGAATGTGCACCTTCTCAGTGCCAGTGTGGGAGATATAAAGATTCCACTCTAGGTGGGGCGTGGGGACTCACACGTGTAATCCCAGCACTTTGGGAGGCCAAGGCAGGTGGCTCACTTGAGGTCAGAGGTTTTACACCAGCCTTGGCAACATGGCAAAACACCATCTCTACTAAAAATACAAAGAAAACTAGTCAGGTGTGGTCGTGGGCACCTGTAATCCCAGCTGCTTGGGAGGCTGAGATAGGAGAATCTCCTGAACCCAGGAGGTGGAGCTGCAGTGAGCCAAGAACCCACCACTGCATGTCAGCCTGAGTGACAGAACAAGAATCTGTCTCAAAAAATATAAAATAAAATAAAATTCTACTCTAAATAAACTAAATTTGAGTCTAGTGTAGGCAATGTCAAACCTATCAGCAGCTCTGCATGGAACAATGGAGCTCCCAGAACAGCACTTGAGCTCTTGTAAGGGACAGACTGTCTCCTCAAGCAGCTCCCTGACCCCCGTGTACACAAAGAGACAGCTCATAAAGGAGAGCTCAGGCCAACACCTGGCAGGTACCCTTCTGGGACGAAGATAACAGAAGAAGAAACCAGCAGCAACCCTTACTGTTCTGCAGCCCCCGCAGGTGATCCCCAGGCAAGCAGGGTCTGGAGTGGACCTCCAGCAGTCCTGCAGCAGAGGGGCCTGACTGTTAGAAGGAAAACTAAAAAACAGAAAGACAGAAAGAAATAACTTCATCATCAACAAAAAGGATGTCCACTCAAAGACCCCATCTGAAAGTCATCAACTACAAAGACCACAGGTAGATAAAGCCTAGCAAGGCAGTCCAAATTTCAAATTCAAGAAATACAGAGAATGCCAAAAAGATATTCCTCAAGAAGAGCAACCCCAAGGCACATAATCGTCAGATTTACCAGGGTTAAAATGAAGGAGAAAATGCTAAGGGCAGCCAGAGGGAACGGTTGGGTTACCCACAAAGGGAAGCCCATCAGACTCACAGTGGATCTCTCTGCAGAAACCCTACATGCCAGAAGACAGTGGGGGCCAATATTCAACATCCTTAAAGAAAAGAACTTTCAACCTAGAATTTCATATCCAGCCAAACTAAGCTTGATGAGCAAAGGAGAAAGAAAATCCTTTAAGGACAAGCAATTGCTGAGAGATTTCATCACCACCAGGCCTGCCTTACAAGAGCTCCTGAAAGAAACACTAAACAAGGAAAGGAACAACCAGTACCAGCCACTCTAAAAACGTATCAAATGGTAAAGACCATCAACACAATGAAAAAAGTGTGTCAACTAAAGGCAAAACATCCAGCTAGCATCAAAATGGCAGGATCAAATTCACACTAACAATATTAACCTTAAATGTAAATGGGCTAAATGCCCCAATCAAAAGACACAGACTGGCAAGTTGACTAAAAAGTCAAGACCCATCGATGCTGTATCCAGGAAACCCATCTCATGTGCAAGGACACACATAGGCTCAAAATAAAGGGATGGAGGAAGATTTATCAAGCAAATGGAGAGCAAAAAAAAGCAGGAGTTGCAATCCTAGTCTCTGATAAAACGGACTTTAAACCAACAAAGATCAAAAAAGACAAAGAAGGGCATTACATAATGGTAAAAGGATCTATGCATCAAGAAGAGCAATGATCCTAAATATATATGCACCCCATACAGGAGCACCCAGGTACATAAAGCAAGTTCTAATGACCTACAAAGAGACTTAGTCTCCCACACAATAATAGTGGGAAACTTTAACACTCCACTGTCAATAATAGATGGATCAACGAGACAGAAAATTAACAAGGATATCCAGGACTTGAACTCAGATCTGAACCAAGCGGACCTAATAGACATCTACAGAAATCTCCACCCCAAATCCACAGAATATACATTCTTCTCAGCACCACATTGCACCTACTCTAAAATTGACCACATAAGTGGAAGTAAATCACTCCTCAGCAAATGCAAAAGAACAGAAATCATAACAAACAGTCTCTCAGACCACAGGGCAATCAAATTAGAACTCAGGATTAAGAAACTAACCCAGAACTGCACAGCTTCATGGAAACTGAACGACTGGCTCCCGAATGTCGACTGGATAAACAATGAAATGAAGGCAGAAAAAAAGATGTTCTTTGAAACCAACGAAAACAAAGACACAACATACCAGAATCTCTGGGACACATTTAAAGTAGTTTCTAGAGGGAAATTTATAGCAATAAATGCCCACATGAGAAGCAAGGAAAGATCAGAAATTGACACCCTACCATCAAAATTGAAAGAGCTAGAGGAGCAACATCAAACAAACTCAAAAGCTAGCAGAAGACAAGAAATAACTAAGATCAGAGCAGAACTGAAGGAGATAGAGACACAAAAAACCCTTCAAAAAAAA
>CAUYLG010078037.1:0-13600 GCA_963573385.1 Cacajao melanocephalus | reverse complement strand
CAGGCTTTGTTCCCTTGTTGATGAGGAACTATGATCCCCTGTAGAAGGAGAGGCATTCTGATTTTGAGTATTCTCAGCCTTTTTATGCTGGTTTCCTCCCATCATTGTAAGTTTATCCACCTGTCATTTGTAATTGCCAACTTTCAAATTAGATCTCTGAGTGGACGTCCAACTTGTTTATTCCCAGTGCCGAAATCTGAGCAACCCACTGCGCCGACTAAAACAGCGGCATTAAGATTCGTGGTGCTTTTCTGTCCGGAAATCTCTGGTCTGGCTTCCCTCTTGAATCCCTTTTTCAATCAGGTAAATAGGAGACTCTGCCTTCCTGGAGCTCCAAACGTCGACCAAAAGGGGACTCAGTCCCGTTTACTCTGCACCGAGAACTGCCACACCGGGGCGCCGGCAAAACTGCCATACCGGCCACAAGAGTCACGCTGGCAACCCATAGGGCTCCTCCGCTGGGAATCTCCTGGTCTGTGGGCAACAAAAATTCATCTGTAAGCGTGGCGTCTTCTTGTTCTGTGAGCTTTCTCTGGGAGCTACAATCCTGAGCTGCTAGTAGTCAGCCATCTTGGATCTCTCTCTGGACTCAGGGATTTTTAACAAACATACACAATCAATTCTGAGAAAATTTATAACTTTTTCTCCCTGTGGTCTCTGTATTTTAAAAATATGTAGGCTAGGTTATATATTTTTTAAAACATAGATCTGATTTAACTAAACAAACAAACAAAAATATGGGATTTTGTTTGGAGTTTAATAAAAAGTGAATTTTACTTATTTTTTTTCTGACTGACTCAAACTATGCTCCCTGTTCTAGGAATCTCTCCCTCAGTCTAAACCCCTTTTGCCTCCTTTCAGCGATGAGGTTCAAATCTTGTGCCTTCTCAGTTCTGTCCCTTTCTGTCCTTTCATTTTCAAGGTGCACAGATACAGCAGATAGTCCTTTACAAAGTACACACCAGTTCTGGCACAGTGTGCACCTCCCGGGCCATACACTCGAGCTTCACCCATATCCCTATGCAGTCTTTAGGACTCAGTCTGCTTCCCTCAGTCCCATCATGGGGTTTAGACTCCCTGATTCCAAGTTATGCCCTTACTCCTCTGTATGAACTCCTGTGTGTGTCTGTTGTGGATTTGTTTATATGCATGCATGCACGTGTGTGCTGAAAAACATCAGTTCCTCCTATTGGTCATCTCTATGACCAATAAAATAAGAGATTGCCACAGAAAGCCCAAGATTGGAGACCTGAGGGTAAGGTGGGGCTGGGCAAAGGTAAGAACTAAGGGCCTAAGACCCAGAGGAGGTGGAGCTTGGGGGAGGACTGTGGTGCTGGAGGCAGGAGAGCTCAGAGGCAGAGACCAGGCACTGTGCAGGCTTCTGAGCCCGCTGGCACCCAGGATTCTATTCTTTCCAGCTGTGAAAACTTGGACCATTTATTGAACTTCTTTAAGCTTCAGATTCCTCATCTGTAAAATAAAATAATTTTAGTACCTATCTGATATAGTTTGGCTGTGTCCCCACCCAAATCTCATCTTGAATTGTAGCTCCCACAATTCCCACCTGTAGGGGGATGAACCTGGTGGGAGATAATTGAATCATGGGGGTGAATAAGTGTCACCAGATCTAATAGTTTGATGAGGTTTCCCCTTCCTTGGCTCTCATTTTCTCTTGCCTGCTGCCATGTAAGACGTTCCTTTCACCTTCTGCCATGATTGTGAGGCCTCCTCGGCCACGTGGGACTATGAGTCCACTAAACATTTTTTTTCTTTATAAATTACCCAACCTCAGGTGTGTCTTTATCAGCAGTGTAAAAACGGACTAATCCACTGCCATAGAGTTTTTTGAGTATTGGTTGAAATAACATGCATACAAATTACTTGATGTTATACCTGGCCCATGATAAATGCTCAATATTATTATTATTTGTTAACAGTACTACCCCTGTAGATTAACTTTGTCAATTCGTATAGGCTGCCTTTCAAGAGAACCTTTTCATCTGGACCAAGTATGTCTCCTGGTAAAGTTTAAGAGCATAAGAAATTTCAAAGGTTTAAATAGGCAGTTCTAACTCATGATACTTTATTAAGCATATTTGTTATATGTGGATTTTTGAAGTTCAAGAAAAAAATTTGAGGAAAAAATGCTTAATATTTGCAAAAGCCAGGAGCATGAGTATAAATGAAGGTTCACAAATCATAGCTCTAAATACTGATAAGTCATACCCCAAGGGACCAAAATTGTAATTCTGTTGTAACTTCCCATCTTGACACATACATCTTCATGACAACCTAGAAGGCAGCTTCAAATTGAGAGTTTTTGGATTCCTTGGTGGTCTGTGCAGGAACTTGGTGACACAGCGAGAGCAAGCCCTGTTTCTTGGCCTGAGGCCAGTCCCTTCCCTCCCTATCCCTGGCTCTGTCCTATATGCAGTGGTGTGGGCCTCCCTCCCTACCATGCAGACCACTCCTCAGGCTTAGTTGGGAGCACTCTAGCCATGGGCTCCACCCTCTGGAGGAAGGACTGTGGAAGTGGTGTTGCACAGGCTCCAAAAGCAGGCTTTGGGTTGTTTGACCTGGGAACCCTGGGGTCCTAGATACTCAAAGCGTAGTCTAGGAGAAGGTGTGGGCTTCAGGCCTTGTGGACTCCCCATGAGGAGGGGTACAGCTGGAGAAGCACCAGAGTAGTGACAGCTCTTGCCTGGGCCTAAGGGATGCACTTTCCTACCTCTACTGATGGAAAAGAAGTCTAGTAACTTAAACATTAAAAAATTCCTGCACAAACATAGTGAAAGGCTGATAAATGTACATTAATAATCTGCATTTAACAAATAAGTCTAGTTATGTATTACTATGATTTTATTCTGGTACAGAGTTGCTTTTGTAGTATCAGCATCTCAGTGCTCGCTTATCGTTTAATAAAGCATATTTGGAATCAATACCATATGTTGCAGAATTAATTAAAAACATCATTTGTATTTCTGCTGTCTAAAACATGAGTCACAGATTCACAGATTTTAACAGTTCATTCATTCAGGCAACAAATATTTATTGGGTGCCTGTTCAATAAGTACTTCCCAGGTACTGTGCTAGGCACTCTACGTATTATTAATAAAATAGAGAATGACCGGATGTGCATTTTATAAACAATTGACACAGGCATTAAATTGGAGATTCAGGCTCAGAGACGGAAATGTTTTTTTTTTTTTCTGGAGAGTATGAGGGTAAATATGTGGTTAGGAAACATTTCTTGGTTTATAATATATTCTTATTTTCCAACAACACCACTTTATTTCTACTTGCTTAAAAATATGAATTATGAAATTTAGAAGTATTCTTCTTAAAAATGGTTCTTCTCTGTGGATTTCAAAACCTGCCCATCTGCACTTGTCTTATGTCTCTCTGGGTCATATTCTAAGCATGTAGACCTGGGATGACTCTCCTATTTGTTCCATGACCAGACCGCGTGATGCTAGGGCACAAGGTGGGGAGAGGCAGATACATAATGGTGGTCTTGTCACAGGCATTTAGGTGAATGCCAGTATCTCTCTCCAGAGATGAAGGAACTGGGATATGGCAGTAACTTTGAGGGTGAATTTTTTTGATTTGTAATGTTTGTGGGTACATAGTACATG
This sequence comes from Cacajao melanocephalus, assembly GCA_963573385.1. Lineage (NCBI taxonomy): Eukaryota > Metazoa > Chordata > Mammalia > Primates > Pitheciidae > Cacajao > Cacajao melanocephalus. The sequence continues at coordinate 9,965 of CAUYLG010078037.1, read as the reverse complement.
TACATATTTATGGGGTACATGAATTGTTTTGATATGTGCATGCAATGTGAAAGAGTACATCATGAAGAATGGGGTATCCACCCCCTCAAGCATTTATTCTTTGATTTACAAACAAACCAATTATACTCTTTAAGTTATTTTATTTTATTTTTTTGAGACAGAGTTCTGCTCTTGTTGTCCAGGCTGGAGTGCAATGGCACGGTCTTGGCTCACTGCAACCTATGTCTCCTGGGTTCAAGCAATTCTCCTGCCTCATACTCCAAGTAGCTGGGATTACAGGCACCCACCATGCCTGGCAATTTTTGTATTTTTCGTAGAGACGGGGTTTCACCATGTTGACCAGGCTGGTCCCAAACTACTGACCTCAGGTGATCCACCCTCCTTGGCCTCCCAAAGTGCTGGGATTACAGGTGCAAGCCACGGTGCCCAAAGTCTTTATCTTAAAAAGTACAGTTATTATTGACTATAGTCACCCTGTTGTGCTATCAAATAGTAGGTCTTATTTATTCTATTTTTTGTACCCATTAACCACCCCCTGAGGGCGGATCTTAATGCTTGACACTTAGTTGATGCTCAATAAATGTTGGTAGGGTATTGTAACCCCACACTGTGCCAGAGAGTCTATCATCAAGGTTTAATCCTTTATTTACTGTAACATCAGACTACCAACATTCTAATGATCACAAATCTAGTTCCTGCTTTGTTTTTACTTTGTGGTTGTGTGTGTACATGGGAAGCATTGGTAGTGAGAAGAAACAACTAGTCTTAAAATGAGTATTTGGAGCCAAATAAGGAACTGAGTATGGACTTTCATAGAAATCACAGCCTTATATTCTAGCCAAGTTGGAATTTTTACACCACTTATTTGACATGAGATTTGGATAGCATTTTGGTGTGACATTTGAAATATTACCTGCATAAATGTATGCCTATAGTTTATTGAAATCCTGTTGATCTAGCTATAGGAGAAAAAGGCCTGAAGATCCAACCACCTAGGGGGTCAATGACATCATCCTTAAAGCATCTCCTAGGAGTGAGGAGTCAGTTGGGTGAGGTCCTTGCATCACAGGCGGTAGCCACCTTCTTTAAACAGTGCCAGTCTCCCCACAGAGCTAGAATTCTTTCATTTCTTTGGGTACCCAGGGTGAAATCTGTATTTCATCTATTAGGAATATATGTGGGTAAATAAGTTCTGCTTTAAAAATATGACTACTCCGGAAAATTGATGTTAGAAGGAACACTTTCAACCCCATCACTTTCTTTCTGATACCTTGCAGATGTCAGCCACACTGGAAGAGGGAAGTTTGGTGGGAGACAGGGAGGGATATTGGTTTCTTGGTGAAAGAGAGAAAAGCAGGCCCAGGAGAGGTCCTGAGTGCAGGATTCTGGGATGGACCAGGAGGACTAAAGGGAGACAAAGGAGAGAAGGGGAGAAAAAGAGAGGCAGGAGGGCAGTACAATTTTTCCAATTTTGCTATTTTGTCCAAATCAAATTATCTAAAAGGGTTTAAAGTCATTCAATACTTTTTTTCCAGTAGAGGAAGTATACGAATGAAATAGAATATTATACATCATCTAAGGCAATCATGATTCTCTGTGTGTAAATGAAAACAACAACACATTTATTCGGAGTGTAGGTTACAGTGGTCTCATTTAGGTAAAAGAACAGAGTGAGCACCAAAAAGATCCCATGGCTGTACCCAAGGCCACTCAACTAACTGGGCCAGACAAGACCCAGACCCATGTTCTTGTCCTTGGCTGGGCAGCCTTTTTCTCCATCACCCTGAGTCTTTCCCATTTAAATAGGGTTCCTGAAGTGCATACACTCAGTGTTTGTGAGTCCTGTGCATGTGTTTAAGGTAGTAGCTACTGCACTGTCTTATGGTTGAAGAGAATCTTTCAGATACTGAGAGTATTTTAAATCCTTGAGAGGGAATGTTTCATAAGAGCAGAGTTTTCTTTTCAAGTACACATCATGTGATGAGCCAAGATGGGCTAAGTGCCTCTATAACTTCCTACTCAGTGAGTAACTTCCAGGAACTGCGGCAAATGTTGAACCTTGCAGAGAGTTTCAAACTTTGGGAAAGTAATTTTCTAGCTTCCCAAACTATTTTTGTGTGTAAGAACTCAGAACTGAAGTTTTTTTTTTTTTTAAAGAAACCCAAAATTGCAGTTATTTGCAGCAAGATGCAGTGGAAAGAGCATTACAGACCTTGGCAGGCAGACCCAGCTTTAACGCATGGCTGCATTGCTCACCTGCTGCATGAGCTTGGGCAAGTCTCTTACAGTTTCTGAGACTCAGCTTTCTCATCTGTAAAGGCAAGTGCTGGATGCTATTTCACAGCCTTACTGTGAGAATAGAGATAGGACATGTAATATACATAGCAAAGTGCCTGGCACTTGGTAAATGCTCAACAAATGTTCACCTGCTCATCTCCCTTTTCTCCCTTTCTTCAGGTGGTTGCAGCACAGAGTAAAAGGAAGAGTCTGCAGTTACTTCGTGAATTTGAGGATGCACCATGATTTGAACCATTGAACAGATTTTTAGAAAACAACTTTTAAAATGAGGCATAACATAATACAGAAAAGTGTGAAAAGTGTAAGTCTACAATTCAATGAATTGTCACCAAGTGCTCAGATACATTTAGCCGGAACCCAGACGAAGAAATGAGCAGTGCCCCAGAAGGCCTTCTTCCATGAACTTCCAACAAGATAGGTTGTTTTGTCTTTTTTTGAATTTTATATCTATATAATCATGCAGAATGTGTTCATTTATATGAGGTTTCCTTCATTCAATGTTGTATCTGTGAGTTTCATCTGTGTTTTTGCAGGTAGCCATAGTTTGTTCTGAATCATTGAATTTTCAAGCTGTTAGAGATCTTAGAGAGTTTCTAATCTATCATTCTCCATTGACCAGAACGGGGAAGAGAGGGTCAGAGATATTAGATGATTTGACTAGCTAATAGCAGAGATGTAATTGGATCCCAAGTCTCCCAATGTCTAGCCTAGGGCTCCTTCCTGAAGTAACTGTAACAGTAGCCTACACAGTTTAAATATAGTTCAATTATATTTAATTGTGGCACTCTCTGTCAGGGTGAAAAAAAAATGCAGGGAAACCACTGTTGGCATGTGTGGACATGTACAAGTTCCAGAGTTGGTGATTCACTGTCATCTTCAGATCTGATCCTTTCATGTGAACCTCCTTTACTGGACTGATCTTTGTTCTCAAGGTGTGAACCAAGTGTCCCTCTTAGGGCATCAGGGCCAGGAACAAATAGTTAGAAATATCTATACCTAAATCTTCCTGTATTGATAAAATGTAATCCAAATTTTCAAAACTTCTGTAAGTCTATAATTACTATTGCTTTTTATAGACATGGATTGAATCTACCAATCTAATGCTTTGCATCTGCCATCTACAGTTTAAAGCTAACTTACTTTTGTTTAAGCCTAAAAGTTTATTGCATTACTTTATAATGCCATATATTTTCATATTTATAGTACCATATATTATATAGTATGCACACATCAGTATCATTCAGGGTGCCCCTAATTTGAAGCATTCTTCTAGAGGCCCACCATTCTTCATGCAGCTCCCCAAACTTGCCATGATGCCCACGACCGTAACACTTGCCCAACTAGGATCAAGCAGTATTTAAAAGTCAAATCTAAAGTTCCTATGTGTTGGCCGGGTGTGGTGGCTCACATCTGTAATCCCAGTACTTTGGGAGGTCGAGGTGGGTGGATCACCTGAGGTCAGGAGTTCGAGACCAGCCTGGTCAACATGGTGAAATCCCATCTCTACTAAAAATACAAAAAATAGCTGGGTATGGTGGTGAACATCTGTAATCACAGCTACTTGGGAGGCTGAGGCAGGAGAATTGCTTGAACCTAGGAGGTGGAGGCTGCTGTGAGCCGAGATTGCATCACTGCACTCCAGCCTGGGTGACAAGAGCAAAACTCTGTCTCAAACCAAACCAAAGCAAACCAAACAAACAAACAAAGAAAAAAAAAATATATATATATATATGTACACATATTTCCTATGTGTTGACTGTGAGCAGCATGCCTTGTGTCATCAGTACACTTTGCTGCCATAACTTAGAGAGGACAGATCCATTTGATTGGCATGGGGAAGTAAAGGGAATTTCCAGCTAGAAGCTGCATTGCGGTGGAGGAAGGACAGTTTTCTCCAAGCAACAAAATAGACTAGACTGCATCTTTTATAACACAAAATCGCATTCAAAACCAGTTTCCTTTCTTTAATCACTGTCATTCCTTAATAGAGAAAAGGTCATGAGCCCTTGTGCTATGGAAAATGTGGCAGTGAGAAGAATAGCCAGGGGGACCTTAATTTCCCCCACTCATTAGTACTTGAAAGCCTGGCCCCTGGAGTTGGAATGTTGGTTCTTCTATTTACTCACGATGAACTTGGGCAAGTTACTTAATTTTCTATGCCTCAGTTTTCTCACCTAAAAATTCCTCATGGGATTTTTTCTGAGGTTTGACTAAGTTACTTTGCATAAAGTGTTTGAAATAGTGCACTAAATAATAATCATCTTAATAACAATTATTCCACCTAAATAGAAATGCCCCTCTCCCTAAAAACAGGAGCAAAGGAAAGGAATAAATTCTACTTGACTCTGAATATACAATTTGATTTACTTGATTATATAGTAAAGTAAAATTGGGTGTCAGTTCTGTTTTACTTTCACGTCTAGTAGGCTAGAAATATGTCTTCTATCAGAATAATGAAATATAATTTTACTATAACAAAATACAGTTGTGCATCGCTTAATGACAGGGATATGTTCTGAGAAATGCATCATTGGGAGATTTTGTTGTTGTGTGAACATCAGTGTGCTAACACAGACCCAGATGGTAGAGCCTACTTGACACCTAGGCTGCATGGTATGGCCTTCAGCTCCTAAGTTATAAACTTGTACAGCGTTTTCCCCTGCTGAATACTTTAAGTGACTGCAACACAATGGTAAGTATTTGTGTATCTAAACATAGAAAATTTACAATAAAAATGCCGTATTATAATAATCTTATGGGACTACTATTGTATATGTGGTCTGTCATTACACAGCTCATGATTGTAATAGGGAACCCCTTGGAGTGCCTTACTTCAAGATATTTTGTTGGGTTTGGCTTCTATTTCTGTGTTTTATTCAAGAGGTATTTAGTAGCTGTGTGCCCTTGAGCAACTTACTTCACTTTCCTGAATCTCAGTTTCCTTATTTGCAAAATGGCAATAGCAATACTCTCCTTGAAGGGTTATAATTGGGCATAAGTGAAATGATACATGCAAAACACTCATCTAATTCATTGAATCTGCCATGTACAGTTTAAACCTAACTTATTATCAAGCATTTATTGAGCTTATACTGAGAGCACAGGCTGGCTTCAACAACAATTTTCCTGATGATGTTGAACATATAAACGTTCAAATGTATGTATGTCTGTGAATGTATGTAAACATATATACTAAATACAACTTTTAAAAATATATCTAGATGAGGTCTCACTGTGTTGCCCAGGGTGATCTCAAACTCCTGGGCTCAAGTGATCCTCCTACCTCAGCCTCTCTAGGTTCTGGACGGCAGGTGTGAGCCACTGTGCCCAGCCAAAACATGTATTCTGGGTTTGGAAGGCAGCTCTGATTTCGACACACTCTGGCCCCATTGTCTAACCCTGACGTGTCCTTATTTTTAATTCAAAAACCTTTTACCACATGTGAATTACTGCTTAATCAAAGGACAATTTTATATACTACCCTAGTAATTAGCTCAAACTGTTCTGGGAATATCTTGAACTTGGTAGATTGGATCAGGGAACAAGAGGCTATTGAAGTAGCAACCCAGACTGTGGAAATGACCCCTGAAGAATTATCAAGTCACACACACACACACTGTGGAAATGACCCCTGAAGAATTATCAAGTAAAATATGTACACACACACACACATACACACACTAGTTACTAGTTATATAGAAGAAAGAGGTTTTAGAGTAGTCCAGTCCATCTGACGTTTACTTTATGGTTCTGGGTAAGTCTAACCATAGACCCACAGTCCTAGGTTTTAGCTTTCCACCTATAATTCAGTGATAAGAATATTATCGTTGTGAGGATAACTTGGTAAAATGAGTGGAGTACTCTACGAACCCAAAGGGGAAAAAGTTGTAAAGCTCACAGCAAGTTTAAAAAAATTACTATAAGAATTTACTATAATAATGCATTGGAGGGTGGAAACACCTAATTTGAACTTTGCATTGTATCCTAGGAATGATCAAATGAATGGTAGACCTACTTGATAAAACTAGAAACATTTTATTACTCTAGGCAGTGAGCAGTGAATCACAGGATCTTGCTTTGTTCCCCAAGTACTAGTGGTTTAAGCAAAACCATTAACACTGTGCCGAGTTCATGGCCTTCTGCCAATGCCATTATGCAGTCCCTGAGAGAAATAAGGAGAACGCTCCTTGGGATAATAAGGTTAGTAAGACAGGCACATCACCAGGCAAATAAAACAATTTAGTCATCTGCTTCAACAAACACTTAGGGGAGTGGGTCTATGATTTTGTCCCTCCCACTCCCATCTGTTTGCTACAGTTCTCTGCCCAGCTTTTCTGCTTCCAGTAGGGGTGAAAAGGATATTTCTAGAGATGGAGAAAACTTAGAGACCTTTTCTGTCTCCTGCATCTATACCCCTGGACTCATTATAGCCCACAGCGTCGTTTTGTGTGCTTCTGTGGTGGGCCCTGTATTAGTTTACTGTTGCTGTTCAACAAGTTACTCCAAATTACATTGACTATTTCACAGTTTCTGTGGGTTAGGAGTCTAGACGCAGCTTGGCTGGTCCTCTGCTCAGGATCTCATGAGGCTGTAATCAAGGAATCGTTAGGGCTGTTTTTATCTGGAGTTCTGAGACCTCTTCTAAGTTCATTGGTTGTTCACAGAATTCACTATTGTGTGGTTGCAGAGCTGAGGCCTCCTAGGGACTGCCCACTGTTCTCTGCCACATGGCCCTCAACAGGTGGCGTATTTCTTCAAGGCCAATAGGAGGTGTCTGCTGCTGCTTTGATTCTTCTTATTTTCTCTAAAAAAATTTAAAAATAATATTTAAAAGTTTTTAAAAGGTGCCTCAGTTTAATTAAATTTTTTTTTTTTTTTTTTTTAGATTCAGTGGGTACATGTGCAGATTTGTTAGATGGGCAATGTGTGATGCTGAGGTTTGGGCTTCTAATGAACCTGTTGCACAAGTAGTGGACATAATACCTGATAGGTAGTTTTTCAACCCTTGCCTCTCTTCCTTGTTCCCACCTTTTCAAATTCCCAGGGTTTATTGTTCCCATTTTTGTGCTCCCTGATTTTCCAATGGCTTATCTGATTATGTTATACCCACCTAGGATAATCCCCCTAGTTTAAAGTCAACCAATTCGGGAATAATTACATCTGTGAAATCTTTCTACAGAAATACCTAGAAGATGTGTATAGCAGGGGGGGAATCTGGGGCTGTCCTAGAATTATCATACCACAGGATTCTTGTTGAAGTCTGTCTACTTTCAATGACCCTTTTTCTTGGAGAATGCTCTGTCACGAGTATCGACGTTGATGACATCCTTGGCCTCAGATAATTGGGTCCCAGATAGTTCATAGTGTGACCTGCCTCTTAAAGTAGTAAGGGAAAGATACAGGTCTTTATTTTTCTGGGATCACCCCTATTTCTCCTTATATTACTATAAATTCCCATTAAAAAATATTTGGTTCTCTTTGCATGTGAGCACTTACATTTTAAATTTCTTTTTATTTATTATTATTTTTGAGACAGCATCTCAGTCACCTGGGCTGGAGTGCAGTGGTGCAATCTCTGCTCACTGCAATCTCTGCCTCCCGGGTTCAAATGACTCTCCTGCCTCAGCCTCCTGAATATCTGGGACTATAGGCCTGTGTCACCATGCCTGGCCATTTTTTGTATTTTTAGTAGAGACAGGGTTTCACTATGCTGGCTAGGCTGTTCTCAAACTCCTGACCTCAGGTGATTGGCCTGCCTCAACCTCCCAGAGTGCTAGGATTACAGTCATGAGCCACTGTGCCTGGCCACATTTTAAATTTCACAGTTTGAAAAAACTGGAGGAATCCACTCAGGGTTATTTTATGTTTAAAAGTAACAGTTTATTACCAAGAGGTGCCCCAGTAACACAGAGCATTAACATCCTCTGTTAAAAAGGCTCCTTTATTCCTGGAAGTAGGTTATGCACCAGGACAATCTGGCATATCTTCAGGAGCAGCTTCTTTTCCTGCTGCTCCTGAAGCATGAGGCCTTTTATTGGATGCCTTTTATTTCCTTCTCCTGCCTGATTGCCCTGGCTAAAACTTGCAGTGCTCTGGTTTTTTTTTTTTTTTTTTTTTTTTTTTTTTTTAATTTGAGACAGTCTTTCTGTGTTGCCCAGTCTGGAGTACAGTGGCACTGTCTTGGCTCACTGCAACCTTTGCCTCCAGGGTTCAATGATTCTCCTGCCTCAGCCTCCTGACTAGCTGGGATTGAAAGTGTGTGCCACTATGCCTGGCTAATTTTTAGTAGAGATGGGGTTTCACCATGTTGGCCAGGCTGGTCTCGAACTCTTGGCCTCAAGCAATCCACCTGCCTTTGCCTCCCTGAGTGCTGGGATTACAGGTGTGAGCCACCGCGCCCTGCCTTGCAGTCCTATGTTGAATAGGAGTTGTGAAAGTGGGCATCCTTGTCCTGTTCCAGTTTTTAGAGAAAAGGCTTTCAGCTTTCCTTGTTCAGGATATTAGCTGTGGGTTTGTCATATATGGCTATTATTGTGTTGAAGTATGTATCTTCTATGCCTAGTTTATTGAGAGTTATTATCATAAAGGGATGTTGAATTTTATCAAATGCTTTTCCTGTGTCTATTGACATGATCATATGATTTTTGTCCTTCATTCGCCTGATGAGATTTATCACATTTATTGATTTGCATGTGTTGAGCCATCCTTGAATCTCTGGGATAAATCCCACTTGATTATGGCATATTATCTTTTTAATGTGTTGCTGAATTCAATTTGCTAGTGTTTTGTTGATAATTTTTTTGTGTCTATGTTTATCAGGGATTATTGCCCTGTAAGTCTCTTTCTTTCTTTCTTTCTTTTTTTTCCTTGTGTGTGCGTCCTTCTCTGGTTTTGGTACCAGGGTAATGCTGGCCTTGTATAATGAGTTAGGGAGAATTCTCTTCTCTTCAATATTTTGGAATAATTTTAGGAGAATTATTCTTAGTTCTTTTTAATAAGTTTGATAGAATTTGGTAGTGAAGCCATCCAATCCTAGGCTTTTCTTTTTTGGGAGACTTAAAAAAATTACTAATTCAATCTTGTTACTCATTATTAGTCATTTAGATTTTTTATTTCTTCTTGGTTCAATATTGGTAGGTTGTAGGTATCCAGGGATTTATCTATTTCCTGCAGGTTTTCCAGTAGTTTAGCATACAGTTGTTTCTAAAAGTGTCTGATAATCTTTAGTATTTCTATGGTGTGAGTTATAATGTCTCTTTTTTCATTTCTGATTTTGCCTATTTGGACTTTCTTTTTTTTTCTTGGTTAGTCTAACTAGTGGTTTATCAATTTTGTTAACTGCTTCAAGAAAATAACTTTCCATTGTGTTGATTCTTTTTATTTTTATTTATTTATTTTTTTTGAAAGAAAGAAAAAGAGAGGAAAGAAAGTTAGAGTGAAAGAAAGGAAAAAAAAGAATTTAAGAGAGAAAGAAAGAGGAAGAGAAAGAGGGATAGAGAACGGGATTCTTGTTCTATTGCCCAGGCTAAAATGCAGTCTAAAAATGGGTATTAAAAACCTCTTTTATGCCAATAATTGTACTTAACAATGGAGACAGGAAGGAATAAGAGATGAAAATAACAAACAAGCAGCCAACCAATATTTTATTTAAAGCTGTGAAATGCTAT
>CAUYLG010078035.1:0-56460 GCA_963573385.1 Cacajao melanocephalus | reverse complement strand
ACAAAAAAACAACAAAAAAAAAACTAAAAAAAAAAAAAAAAAAAAAAAAAAAAAAAAAAAAAAAAAAAAAAAAAAAAAAAAAAAAAAGATGGATTTGAAATTCAGAAATAGTAACCTCACATTCAAAAGAATACAAAGTTCTATAAATTATATCTTTCACTTGGTGCTATCTCACATTCTCATTTCCTGTTGCCACATCTCTAGTGCAGGTACGCACCATCTCTTGTTCAGGCTGTCCAAATAAGCTAGAGAATTGAGTCTCCTTCCCTTTCCTTTCTCTAGTCTGTCCACTACACCTGCTCTCTAGCTGTTTCTTTAATGAACAACTTTGATTGTGCTACAACCTGCTTGAAAACCTTTCCAAATCTCCTATGTTTCCTTCACTATACCAACTCATTTTCTCTGAAGAACCTGAAATAGTATGCGTTCCATCTCCATTTAAAGAATCTCTTCTAAAAAAGATTTACGACATGTGCAAGAAAAAAAATATATATATGTATATTCTTTTACAAAACGTGGTGGCATTCTTTCTTCTGGCATTCAGCAATTACGGAGTATCTATTATATGTTCCAGACCTCAAAAAAGTTATATTTTAAGTTATGAGTCTGTTGCATTTACTAACATATAAGTGCCTCATGAAGAGGCTTAATATTGTTTTGTTTTTGTTTTTGTAATGTACCTGTGTAGTGTGGAGATCCCATAAGCGCCGAGGTAGGAACAAAAGGCCTTAGCTTATTTCCATATAAATAATGAAGACGAAAGTAATTAGAAATATAACCGTAGTAGTTATTAGTTATTCATATGTGATCTTAGTTACTCATAGGTGACCTTAATTCTTTTACTAACGCCTATCAGGTCGGAAGTGTGAACCTAGGGTGGCATTGTGAAATGAATGACTCTAAGGCAAGATGCTCTAAGCCCTCTGTCACACCCACATAAGGGCTACTGGAGGGAGCCTCGGCTGTGTGGCAGCACCAGCGCTGTGAAAGCGCCCACTGTTTAGCCAGCTAGGGAAGGAGATGTCCAAAATGGCCAAGACATCTCCTTCCTGGGGAAGTCTGGAGAAAACTCTGCTTCTCCAAGCTCTTGTGGTAAGGCCTGACGGCTGTCAGGGAGGCTCACAGACATCCGGGGGCTTAACTGTCTCTATTTGAAGCTGTGCTTCAGCAGTCACGTTCCATGTCTACTCTCATGTTCCGCTTCTGCACCTGGTTCCTTTTGTCTTAGAAAAGATAATCAGTAATAGTAATATAAATCTTAATGTTTTAGTTCTTTCTTGATAAGTATGGAAAAGGTGCTGATGCATTATGCTCCTTACCTCACTTCAGGTGCCAGAAGTTCTTAAGCCTCTACCTGAATGACACGTGATGTACTTGACCCTATCACTGCCTCACCCTACCTACCCTGCCCCCAGATTTGCAACTCAATAAAAGTGAGAGCATAGGGGCCACTGCTGGTTTCTGTGATTTGGGTAGCAGTGGACCCCTGGGCCCAAACTCTCTTTTCTCTGTGTCTTGTGCCTTTTATTTCTATAATTTCTCATCTCCGCCCCAGCTGGGAGTGGCTCACAGAACCCTGTAGGGCTGGACCCTATATACTTGTAGTAATCTGTAGAGAACCTGGCATGTAGTAGATGACATAAGCTACTTGTTAAATGAATGAATGAATGATAAATATGCATATCTAGAAAAAAAAATGAGCTCTTTGTTTTCTTGTTCTGCTGGGTTTGTACATTGTTTGTTAACACAGTAGTTTCCAAAAGATTTGGATGAACATTGTATAAAGAAGAAGTCCCGAAACCCACAATGCACATGCCACTAGGGCCACAGCAAACAGTAAGGCAGAGGCAAGTCTGGTTCCAAAGTTGGAGTTTGAGTTACACAAAAGCCAATGAATTTGAGAAGAAAACGAAAGGTAAAGTAAAGGGGTGGTCCACTGGAGTGCTCACCCTTGTTACCCTTCTCCCCTCTTCTCAGAAACCTGAGATTGGTTCCTCCCTCCATCTAACCCCTGCCTCCTCTCCATTTCCACCTCCTAATTTTTAAACGCCACTGTTTTGAGAAACATAGTATAGTTCCAGCTGCAGGCACTAAATCATTGCTGTACTTTGGATGTGTACTGCGGAAGGGAGCCCTGTGATGAATGGGGCTGTCCGTATTTACATTGGATGCACAACAGCTGTGGGGATCGTCCTGTGCAATGAGTATTCTGGGCAAACTTGTCATGTCCCCATCACACCACCACCTCCCCCACCTTCTCCTTGCACAGTGACAGTGACTGATTGGCCATTTCTAAAGAGAACTGCCCTTTAGAACAAAGGAATCACAATGTCCCCTCTTGTAAAAGCACATACACACATGTACTCTCGATACACACACACACAAACACACATACACACAGTTCTTTCACTCTCAATCTGCCAGTGCCACATTATTATTTTGGCAATTTCATATTTCCCTAGACAAATAACCTTGCAAACAACAAAACTGCTCAAGTGTAGGCAGGTGATACAGAAGGAGCAATTTCCGTCTTTCAAAAAAAATCTCCTTATGGGCTTGAAGAGACATACTGCATTGGTCATCGCCAAACTTATTGCCCAAGGCAAGTTGTGTCAAATACAGGTCATGCTAAAACCCCACGTAACCAGGGCTTTTTGCCTATAGGCAATCCACCTTCCTGACAGTGTTGATTTGAGTTCTAGTGCCAAAGAGAAAAAGAGAAGAGGGAAACGGGAATATGGAGAATAAAGATTTATCACATTTATATAGTTCTTTACTCTTCATAGTACATACCATTCCCCTTTACCTTCCAGGGATAAACATTCAAGTCTGAAGAACAAGAATGTCTGTGTGTGGGGGGAAAGGAGGGAGTGCAGGGTGGAGAGAGAGAGGTTATTTGTTAAATAACAGAAATTTTGAACAAGTTGGACTAATTTTATTGGCTAGACTATTTTAGATGCAAAACATAATCTGGTCTTTAGGCTTTTAATCTTACGTACTTTTAATTTCACTATTTTTCTTTGTGAAGCAAACCTGAGAAATACTGCCATCCAACAATCTACTTCTTTTTAATTAATAAATCATCTTTGGGTCCAGGAGTTCTTATAGGTCCTGATAAGAAACATCAAGACAAAGAGATGGCCATAATTGCAACAATCCTAGTGGTAAATCACACGCTTTATTCCATCTCACATTCTGTCTCTGAGTGGGTAACCGAAGAATCATTGGTATGACAAGACCAATTCCAAGTTTTCAGACTACTCATTTAGAATTTTAAAATTTCTTTTTAGAGCACATAATTGCATTGCTATTCTTAGGTTTCTCCTTTATATGTTTCAACCTGTTCAGGGACACTTCTTATGATATGAGGCTACAGAGTGGTATTATAATAGTTTCTAAACTTTACTGCATAAAATTGGATCCAATGCTCTAACATCTGGAAGCACACATACTAATTGTAAAACATTTAAAGAGGGTAAGAAGATGTTAGTAACATCAAATTTGTTCTAAAACTACCTCTTTTCCTCCTGTCTACCCTACCACCACTACCAATGAGAAAACCATCAAGACCTGGTTTGGGGCTCTGTGAGGCAGCCCCAAAACATAGTGCTACCCATTGGATTGATTGTATGGCCTTCAACAGTACCCATACTAACATTTAATCAATCATGACAGAAGAAGGCAGAGTAGGGAGTTGCCAAGGACACAGGGGGCAGGTTCCAGTTCGATTGCTTATTTGTTCTGTGAACTTAAGCAAGTTTCTTAACTCAGAAAACCCTATTTCCTCTTACGTAAAACAAACGTATTAACTTATCTATATACAATTATTTTGAGGGCTACATGATACAACGACTGTAAACAGTTTTATCCTGGGAAGTCATTTAACAGATTTCCTTTCATTTATTTTTATATTTGTGTTGTGAGGCAAGGCAGTAGGCAGTATGAATAAGAAGCAAAGCAAAAACAAAAACACAAAAGAAGGTAAGAAGAACACAATCATTCAGTAGCTTTAAGAAAAGCTGAGTTACATGGATTTTTTTTTCATGGCAGAATTTTTCGTGTTTTAATATCACTAATATCAAAGGAATATTTTGCATGCAACACCTCCCAAAACTACTTGACATTGACACAAACTCATCTTTGCTGGATGTATACAGAATGGCACTGTCCTATAGAACTTTCTGTGATGATAAACATGTTGTGTATCCGCTCTAACTCATCATGATGATCACTAGCCACATGTGCCTACTAGGCCCGTGAAAACAGGCTAGCAAAACTAAAAAAACTGAGTTTAAATTTCATTCAAATTAATTCTGTTTTAAATAAGTTTAAATAACCACATGTGGACAATACAGATCTAGAGACCAGTGTTTCAGGTAACACGCATCAGAAAATGCTGCAGCAATACAAACAGCTGGGCAAAAAAAACAAAAACAAACAGGAGCTGGCAGGGCCTGAATAGGCTGGGTGAAGCAGGCAGGAGAAGATCTGCTTCCCTCAGGGAAGAAAACGCCATGAATAACAGTGGCTAAGCAAAGTGGGTTTACGGAGAAGCTCTTGAAGCTTAAATTTCAGTGCTGCACTCTTGCATGAATTCAGCTAAGGTCTATGCATTTTTCACGTGGTCGTATATTTCACTGTAAAATTTTCAACACTAAAATGTAACAGCAGTTGTTTCAAAGAGCCCTTTCCACTCCGAGTTTCATTATGTAAGGTCTCCTCTCATGTTGGCTGGTGCTCTGGTCTGAATGTTTGTGTCCTTTCAAAATCCACATGTTGAAATCCTAACCCCCAAGGTGACGGTATTAGAAGGTGGAGCCTTTGGGAGGTGATGAGGTCATGAGGGTAAAACCCCTATAAAAGAGGCATCAGAGAGCTGCCTTGTCCTTTCCACCATGTAAGGACTCAGCCAGAAAGTGCCATCTATGGAGAACAGGCCCTTTCTAGACACCACATTTGTTGGTGCCTTGATCTCAGACTTTCCAGCTTCTGGAAGTATTAAAAAAAGTCTGTTCTTTACAGACCACCAAGTTTATAATATTTTTGTTATAGCAACCCAAACAGACTAAGATAGATGATGACTGTGTAGCATGAACATTTTTGGAATCTGGATAATGGGAAGTTTAATTGGTGATACACAGTGATTGGCTTTAAATAAAATACATTTACATGGTTCAGAGTCACTTTTGTGCATATATAAGCTACTGCTAGTCATTCTAGTGTAGAAATGGATTTCAGAAATGTTCTTCATGTTGCAAAATCAAAAGATGTAGATTAAGTTCTTTTAAAGGGAATCTAAAATTATTTTAAATTTTACAGCTCGTATACAATAACACTTTCTAACGATTTGCACAAATTTGATCACAATCAACAAAATTTACATGATATAACAAAAATTAGTGAAATTTCCCAAAGGCATTACCCTCAACTATCTTTAAGAAAAAATAAATTGTAAGCAACATTATTAGAGAAAAGATCAAATTACTTTTTATTCTGTCTTTAAAGAATATTACAATAGCACCGTCATAGAAAGACATGATCAAATGAAGTCAAAAGAAAAAAATAAGAAAAAGTTATTACAGAAGTATGTCAGAAAGTTAATTATTTTATAAAACAGATTTACATTGTTTTCTTGATTTGGGGACTCTAAAAATTTGAGTTGATTATGAGTTCTTTTTTTTCTAACTGAATATTATTATTCTGTATTTGATGTTTGCAATTTTGTGCTCTCACTTTAGAGCAGGCTCATAAAATCTAGAGTTTTTATGTTGTACAAAATCTCAATAAGTCTATAGATACCACTTTTCAAAAATTCTTATCATATGCCAGCCATCATTGAGAAGCTATTGCATTGAATGTTCCTATTAGTGCTATGGAGGAGGTATGCTTACCATCTCAGTTTTCAAGATGAGGAACTGAAGTACATAGATTTTTGCCTAAGTGTATAGAGTTAGTAAGTAGAAGAACTGAAACTCAAAACTGATAATATTTCTACCTCTGGTTAAGGAGTAGAAGGTAGCAGCAAACTATTGTTCTTGATGTAACCACTCGGGGACGGGAGACAAATGTTATAAAAGTAATATATTTTTAAAAAGTGATCAGAGGTTGGGCACAGTGGCTCAATCCTGTAATCCCAGCACTTTGGGAGGCCGAGGCGGGTGGATCACCTGAGGTCGGGAGTTGCAGACCAGCCTGGCCAACATGGAGAAACCCCGTCTCCATAAAAACATCTAAAAATTAGCTGGGCATGGTGGAGCATGCCTGTAATCCCAGATACTCAGGAGGCTGAGGCAGGAGAATCGCTTGAACCCAGGAGGTAGAGGTTGTGGTGAGCCGAGATCGCACCATTGCATTCTAGCCTGGGCAACAATAATGAAACTAAGTCTTAAAAAAAAAAAAAAAAGTGATCAGAAATGTGTTTAGGTAAGGAGTCTAGAAGAATTGAAATCCAAATAGAAAAGGGTCTTCCTAAGTGTGTAGACTTGCTGCATTATTCACTTAGAGCATTTTTTGAGCCTATGCACAGGCTGAGCATAAAGCTTGCAGTAGGCAGAGAGAGTTTTCTAAGGACGGGGGGCAGTGGAGTGGGGGGAAAGCAGTGTAACTTTTTACAGCCACATGGGTTAGCATGAGAGAAGACAATCTGGAAGTGCCCCAAATGCTAGGCTGACTTTTCTCACAGGATCTGCTGAGTGCTGTGGTGGAATGCAAAGAAGTTGGGGTAGGATGGAAAAGAGCAGAGTAAAATCTCATTAAACTTTGCATTGTTTATAAGTCAAAGCAGCGCATATTGCTGTTTATTATTTATTGTTTGTTTTAGTTGACATATAACAATCTATTGTGTGACCATAAAAACACTATATTTTTACCCATTTGAATGGATTTTGATGTCTTGCTATCACAAGAAGTGTCACTTTAGAAACAGATAATATTGACCGGGGAAAGAAACAAAAAACGCAGAAATGTAGGCTTTGAAATGCATCATTGCATACTTATATGCACTTTTTTTCTAATCAGAGAAGAAAAACATATCTGGAAAGATGCATTTGTCTACTTTATATTTTTTTTTTCTTAATTAGTTGGTACCTTTGATGTATTGAACATGTTCTTTTAAGTGTGTTGACAGTAAAGGAGAATACGCATCTGAAATAAAAAATTCCTTTTTTTTCAAGTATTAGAAATAAACAACATGCCAAAATTTCTGCAAGACAGGAGGAAAGGAAAACAAGAAAAGTAGAAAGACAAATGTAAATATGGGAAAGAAAAAGAGTTTTAGAGAAATGCAAATAAAGATGGAGGCAGGTTTTGCATTCTTGTGTTAGGTGATGGAGACTGAAACTCCAACTTGCAACCTCCTTTTCAACACGGCTTACTTCATGTTGCACATACCCAAATAACTCACTTTTAATTCTTCTCCAATTTAGACTCATACTATTTCTTCTTAAGCTGCTCTTATCCAATCCTAAAGTGTCAGATTCCAAAGAAAGTTGTCAAGATTTGTTTTTTAAGGTTTCACTTCATGAGAAAGACAGAATGCCATGAAAGGAACATGACTTCAAGAGAGGTCATAGATTTGGTTTCTGATGTCTTTTCAGCCCCTACATGCTTCCATAATTCCCGCTTCTCTGCTGTTTATGGCAGCATTTCTTCCGAGTAGGATATTTATGTAAGGTATGGCTGTTACTTCATGACTTAATAGTGCATTGCATTTAAGCCTGTTTTCTCTTCCTGGTCCTAAGTACATTACACTTTTCAACAATGAAGCAGGGTCATATGTTCCTTTTGCTTTCTTAGAAGGAATTATCTGGAGTT
Organism: Cacajao melanocephalus; assembly: GCA_963573385.1. NCBI lineage: Eukaryota > Metazoa > Chordata > Mammalia > Primates > Pitheciidae > Cacajao > Cacajao melanocephalus. Next base: position 48,648 of record CAUYLG010078035.1, on the reverse strand, counting down.
CAGACTAAAAAATATTCAAACAGAACTAGAAAACCTGGGCTGGACATGGTGGCTCACGCCTGTAATTCCAGCATTTTGGGAGGTCAGGGCAGGTAGATGACCAGAGGTCAGGAGTTCCAGAGCAGCTTAACCAATATGGTGAAATCTCGTCTCTACAAAAATGCAAAAATTAACCAGGCATGGTGGCATGCACCTGTAGTCCCAGCTACCTGGGAGGCTGAGACATGAGAATTGCTTGAACCCGGGAGGCGGAGGTTACAGTGAGCCAAGATTATGCCACTGTACTCTAGCCTGGGTGACAGAATGAGACTCCATCTCAAAACAAAAAACAAAAAACAAAAAAACCTGAAGACGTAAATAGATTTGAAATGTCATTGTACTTGTTTGTTCTCATGTTGCTAATAAAGACATACCTGAGAATGAGTAATTTATAAAGAAAAAGAGGATTAATGGATTCAAAGTTCCACATGGCTGGGGCAGCCTTACAATCAGGGTAGAAGGCAAAAGAAGATCAAAGGCATATCTTACATAGCAGCAAGCAAGCGAGAATGAGTGCCAGCAAGGAAAATGCCAGATGCTTATAAAAGCATAAGATCTTGTGAGACTTACTCATTTTCATGAGAACAGCATGGGGAAAACCACCTCCATGATTTCCCCATGCTGTTCTCCTGGTTCCACCTGGTCCCTCCCATGACACATGGGGCTACAATTCAACATGAGGCTTGGGTGGGGACGCAAACTAAATCATACCAATGATCTAGGCTTTCATGACGAAGAAAGAAAAACTGAGCTTCAAAGAGTTCTAATACCTTGGCCAAGTAAACACAGATGATGAGAGGTTAACAGCTTGGGTTAGAATCTGAGTAATTTTACTCCAAAGAAATTTAGTATAAAAATGAGTCTCTGTTACGAATTAACAGCTGTTCCAGTGCAGCTGGAAATGTAGAGCTTGGCATCCACCTTCAAAGGGCTTAGAAAGGGTAAGCCATGTATGTTAGATATAGCATTTTTAGAAGTACAATATATTCTTGATAAGCTGAGAGAGAAAGGTGAGAAGATCATCAATGTACCTATTTTGCTTGTGTGTGTATGATAGTGAGGCAAGTTTAGGCAGAATACTGAGTACCCACTATGTGCCATGCATACCATAAACACAGAGGATACAGTGGCAAATGAGGCACGCACTCCTCTGACTGTACATAGTGTACTATCTGGTGGAGAAGCAAAAAGCAACAACAAAACATTTTTAGAGACAGGCAGAAGCTAGAAAAAGTAAGCAAACAAGGAAACATGATTAAGGAGATCCGTCTCAGCAAGAAGAGGGTAATAATCAGAAAGTTCCAAGGAGGTAGGGTAAGAATGATAAAGGGGAAAATAAGATGATTTTAGAAACAGGAAAAGAAACTCAAGCATTTTAAGAGGTGTTGCAGATTGATGAGGAAGGAGTGCCCAAGAATAGCGCTTTTCTTCATTGCACACTGATTCTGTGTCCCCATGTTTTGTGCGCACATAGATAAAGTGGTCTCTTTTTCACTCCCTTTTCTGTGGGTTTCATTTCTAGTCACACTCTCAGCTGGTTAATTCTCTTCTCTCTGCGATCGGTGATAAGATACAGCCTGGATTTATTACTGGAAGACATAAAAGGAACTATTCCTATCAAGGATTCAAATGATTAAATATCCCCACCACAGAAATACTTTTAACTTCTCATACAGTAGAAATTCACTTGCCTTCAGATACCAGGGGTGGTGCCACCCCAGGGCTCCGAGTCTGGAGGAACAGGGACAAAAAGCAGAGGGATGGAACGAGAAACAGTGATGGACTTAAAAATGGGGTGGGGAGAGGCTGTGGGAGGGAAAGGACATAGACAAGGATAGAAGAGATGGGGACGTGAGTGGCATTAACGAGGCACTGCTTCTGGTAGCTTTGGACTGGAATTGGGAGGATTAAACCAATCAAACAGGGGAGCAAAAGCAAAGCTAGAAGAGCAAATGGCATTAAACATCTTCTCTCCTTCACTCCATCTATCATTTACTTTTGATTCTTTTATCTTCTTACCTAAGAATTCACCATTCCCTCTATTATAAAACCCCAGAATCTGAGAACACGGAACAGACATGTCAAAGTAGTGTATATTCCCGATGTTGCATGCTGCAACCTGGTGGTTCCAGTCATATATTCTGTTAAGTCGAAATCCTCACTGAAGGTTTGTTTAGCCATTGCATTTTGCATGCAAATCAGGAATTCAAACTTCTCATGAAAACATTAGAAGATCTAGTCATGTTTGACTCTCATGAACCCACATTATTGGGAACAGTCATATAAACCACCTCTTTTAGGAAAAGCATGACACTCCTGGTTCTCCTTAGTCCCACCTTGCCTCTCTTCTAGCTGCCTTGACCCTAGAGGCATTAGAATAGGCTATAAAGATGTGGTTCAACTCATCTACCTCCCATCTCCTAACCCACACACAGAAACCCACATGCACATTGCACGCATGAGGAAAGAATGGTGAAGCCCGGTCAAGGGACTAGCTAGTTTCTGGTAGAGATCAAAGCAGAGAGTCCAGCTTTCTTTCCACTATTCCAGTGTCAACTACAGAGCCCTTTCCAGACATGAGGGCTCCTGTCACAGCTAAGTTGATCATGCTGTCTACAAACCTGAGCTTCCTCCTGTCCTGAGTGCTCTTGTCACAGCTAAGTTGATCATGCTGTCTACAAACCTGAGCTTCCTTCTGTCCTGAGTTTCTACCTATTTGGTAGAAACCATTTCAGCCTACCTAGGTTCTCCCTCACCTTTCACAGATGAACAAACAAAAGTCCCCAGTGTTTATCAATGTTCCTGGTCACACTGTTCATGAATGAGAGGACCAATCTCAGAGTCCAGATCTCCTTTCTCCTTACCCCCTGCTGCAGCTAAACTCATCATCCAATCCCCAAGGCCCTCTAGGGTGTGTATTTGAATTTACTTTCTTTTTACGATACTTCTTGGGTCTCGGACCCAAGCATTTCCAGAGACATCAGGAGCTTCTCTTCTCCAGTTTAAAGTTTATAGCTGTGCCTCTGTTAGCATTTTTTCCCCTCAATTCTTCATTGCCATCTGCCCCATCACCATCTGTCTGGTGCCTCTCTCTCTTTTCCTCCTCTTTCTGTTTCATTAGGTTTAATTTTACCATGATTTCCTCCCGTTTCCTAATTTAATCGGCTGTCGACTTTGACACAGTATTATTTTCCTTGACCTTTCACAGTAGCGCTTACTATCTTTCCCAGGGATTTAGATGATTCTTTCTATTTTTCTTTGTTTTGTTCTGCATTGGGATCTCTCTCCCTCACCCTTGTCCTCTTTCTTTCACTCCCTCTCCCTCTCTTGCTTCCCCTCTTTAAGGTCTATGTCTTTCTGAATCTTTTTCTTTGAATTTTGTTTTCTTTCTGGTTTTATATCTTTTCTCTTTCTTTCTGCCTGCTTTTCTCTGTCTTGATTATCTCTCTTCTTATTGTTTTCTTTTGATTCATTCTCTCTCTCTCTCAATACTTTCTTACTCTCTCACTCTTGTCTGTCCATTCTATGAAAATCTCAGATTCCTTTATTTTCTCTCAGGGAGACATGGGACAGGTTTTGGACATGGGAAGAACAGTAGGGAAGCAGGTATTCTCAGCTCCAATCCTCATCCCTTATAGGGGGTGTGTGGGAGCATGTTTCCTACTAAACAGTGTATGTTTCTCATAATTTCTCCCTGCTTTGGGGATCAACATTGCCTTTTCTCTTGTCTCAGATTTTACATTGGTCCACAGATGCTGTCTCCCTCTGGACTTTGTGTTTTACATTGAACTAACCATGAATGAGATTCAGGGAACCTGGAGTGAAGTTTATTGCCTATCTGACTTCAGAGCTTGGGAGGGATCTATTATAATGTAATGTTTGATAGACCAAGAACCCTTTCTATCCTCACAAATCAGATAGCCTGCATAGGAAAATGGTGGAAGATTAGGATAGAGAGATGGTAAGAACTTGGATCGTAAACAAAAATGAGTGTGAAATGTTTTACAAGCCAAAAATCACTGAATTATTTTGTGCCTTTGTCTCCTTTGGATTTTAACAAAACAATTTCAACTCCATGAAAAAGAAAAAGGAGCATCAGAAGGATGGAAGAAAGAAAATGATACTGGAGAAGAAAGAAAGAGGAAAAATATTACCATTTTCACCTGTTTTTTTTTGCTAGTAGAACTTAAAGTATTAAATTAGGAATATATCAAGCTAAGAGCTAGAGTATTATTGCCCATGTTTCCTTTGCTTCTTATGTATAGACACAAAGTAATTGCTAATAAATCAGATTCTTTCAAATCTAAGATGCTGGGATGCTATTATTATCATAAGTATATTGGGGATCAATTCAGAGCTTAGGAAGGATTTCTTACATATGCTATTTTATTTTATTTATTTTTTGACATGGAATTTCACTTTGTCACCCAGGTTAGATTGCAGTGGTGTGATCTGGGCTCACTGCAACCTCCACCTCACAGGCTCAAGTGATTCTCCTGGCTCAGCCTCCTGAGTAGCTGGGACTACAGGCACATGCCACCATGCCTGGCTAATTTTTTTTTTTTTTTTTTTTTTTAAGTAGAGACATGGTTTTGCCATGTTGGCCAGGGTAGTCTACAGCTCCTGACCTCAAGTGATCCTCCCACCTTGGCCTCCCAAAGTGCTGGGATTATAGGCATAAGCCACTGTGTCTGGACCCCAATTTTATTTTATTCATGGCCATGATTCTAATGATCAGGTTAAAGGAAAAAGGGGCAAGTTCTATGTCTCTAAAGCTTGAGTGAATTTGCAGTTCATTTATTTAAGAAGCCTTTCAATACTAGGGGTAGGTTGATAAGGTTATTGAGTAGTTCTGAATTAATCACTCCAAACTTCTGCAATGAAACAATATGTAAATGGGCCTGTGGACAGTTTGTAAACTGCCAAATGCCCTCACGCCCCAGATAGTTGGAGATCAGCTTTCTAGGACATTTCAAAGAACAGTTTGCTGCATAATGACCATCTTCTCTGTCATTTATAAAAAACTGACAATTTTCCAGGCACATACGTTATATTTTCATTCATCATTCAAGATTTTAATATCTCAATATTTGCATATGAAGAAATTGAAGTTCAGAGAGGTTAATTGATTTGTTGGGGTCATAGAGCCAATAACTGGTGGCATTTTAGTTCAAATCCAGGTCAGCCTGCTCAAAATTTATTTATTTTCCTCATAATACCACACTGCCTTCCTTCCAGGAAGTCAGTGAAGGAAGAAAGGTTAAAGTATGACCTCACATCAGATTATTTTGTTTTTTTCTCTTCTTAATTAGTCATTTTTCCTGTTTCTTCCATAAACAATTTATCAGCAGATGAAGAGAATCACTCAATACATGAATACATGAATAACAATATTTTTTTTAAACCAAGATTACCCATCCTACAGGAGATGGACTAGTTCTTTCTCATAGCTGCTTCAAGTTAGGTAATTTCAGGTGGATTTTGGGAGGGATATGCTGACCGTGTCTTATAGACAGGGAACAAAATCCACTTATCAAGTCATCTTCATCCTATCAAGACACCTGCTGGATTGCAGTCATATTGCCAATGAATAAGTAATTAATAAGTAATTTCCACAAAGTGATTTGCCATCCTTTATTGGTTCCTAAACCACCCTCAGATAAGCTTCTCCTTGGAGGAATACTGGTTGGCTTTAACTAGTGTGAAACTATCCATGACAGCAAAGCAGAAGTCCCTTGTGTCTGGACAAGGAGATGCAGGTGCAGGACTCAAAGTACATTGGTGGTAATGGTGGGGGAGAAGGCTCTCTGGAGCTTACTGAACTGAACAGAACAGAGAAGGTAGCAGAAAAGCCCAAAGACACATGGCTGATAGATTAACTGGTAGGTGCTAAAAGGCACTTTTTGGAGAGCTGGCTTAGTACTTTTTAAACCACAGATACTCAATCAGAGACACAGAGAAGTAGGGATTTCTGGCTTCATTCTTTAATCATTGTCAACTCTGCCATGCCAAAGCTGGAAGACTTTAAGTTTATTTGGTTTGGTATCTTCTCAAATTACTTTGGGACCTAGAATCCTTTTTAATTCTTTTCTTTCTTTTCCTTTTTTTTTTAATAAAAAGCTTATTCAGAATCTGCCTAATTAAGAGATATGAATTGGATCTTCCTCAGCTAGGTAGGATAAGTGGCATTTTTTTGTGGATAATTTTTAAGTATCAAAAACTTAAAGGTGCATATTCTTTGACAAAATGATTATTCTTCCAGTATATTCACCTTCAGCAAAGTGCAAAATGTCTACACAAAGTGTTGTGCCATCTTTGCAATATTGCTTATAATATCAGGAAGTAACAGCTTATTAATAGAAGAAAATCCAAATAAATTATTGTGCAATTTTTAAAACAAATGAGCAAAGTTTATGTGAGCTAATATCAGAAGATATTCACTGTCAATTGCTATTACATAACAATTTCATAGTATAGATAAAATCTTAATATGACAAAAATTGTACTTAAAACTCTCTCTTGCTCTTTCACACACACGTGTTTTAAAATGGATTGAAATATAAGATTAAAACCATTTACACACTATAGTATTCTTTATATTTACAGGTTGCTCAAATAATTTTAAAATTTGTGAGCAAATTTATACATTTGTGATTTTTGTGTATTTCTTTCATAATTTCATGACTAAATTGTTCACTTCAAGGCTAAATTTGTTTCTCTTTCAATGTAATTATTTCGTTTTGTAGAGACTTCAGTAATTTTATTGTAGTTTACACTTTTATCTCTACTTATTTTAATTATACTTACTTTATAGTCATTCTCAGATTTTCCTTAAGTTTATGTGATACTAATTCTCTCATATTTTTATTTTCTTACTCTCCTTTAAGGAGGATTGGTTTGAAATTTTTCTTTGTTATCGTCACCAAAATATTTTTGCTCTCCATGGGTACCCATGTACAGTGATTATGGAAGTGTCTAGAAAGTGGTTTTCATTTGATTATTTTGAGAATCAAAATGTTGACTGGTCCTCAACCAGTTTCTTTAACGGTAATTTCTGATCTCGGGATTCTAATACAACATGGATGATACAAATTTGGACTCCACAATTACATATGATACAAATATGGAATTTTGAGTTTTGACTTGTGGACCATATATAAGGTGCTGACTCTTGTTTTATCATAATCATGGTTAGTTATTGCTTTTATGATGAGATAAGATCTCATTCTGTTGCCCAGGCTGGTGTGCTGTGGTGCAATCATAACTCACTGCAGCCTCAAACTCCTGACCACACATGATCCTCTCACCTCTGCCTACCAGGTAGCTGGGGCTACAGGTGTGCCATCATGCCCAGCTTTCATTTCTAAGCTTAAGGCTAGATATTATTTTTCCCCCAATCTGTTTGCCAAAATCTAGGCAATCTGTTTAGACTTATAAATCTTCTTGTCAAGTGTTTTGGAGAAGGTCAGTCTAAGGTGACTATCCCACCAGGAAGTATCTATCTGACAACACAAAGAAATCTCACTTCCCAACCCCCATCCTTGCTTTCCCAAGAACTTCAGGTGATAAGTAGGATGGGAAAAGAAGATCCCTTAGGAGAATATGAATTTCTTCTATCTGACTATGGGGCATTGTCTTCCCAGAAAAAGGAGAAGCATTTATAAATTGAAAACAATATACTTCCTAATGACAGCATCTACGTTCACTAACTGTGATGAACTGTTAATTGTAATAGCTATAGACATAAAAATCCTCAAGCTCTGGTCCACATCACTGTCCTTATTTTGCCCCTTCTGTCTTATCTTGCTCAATGTTTTAAGGTTTAATAAAATTCCCATTTCTCTCATGAAGTTATCTCATCTAATCCAGCTGCAACTATTTCTTCTTCTAATTCTTGAGTCTTTCATAATTCACAGGATGTCATTTAATGACATGTATCCATGAATACTACTTGTGTTATGGGACATGTGACAATCATGATCTCCAATCACACAGGGAACTCTTTGAATTTATAAACAGAAGTTCATATTTATCTTCAGAGCTAATATTAATCCTCACTGTTCTGTCAGCAAAATACAACTGCTTTCATTAACTCATTGGCACCTCCCAGCAACCCTGAGTGAGGGTAGAGCAGAGGAGAGAATCTGGGCTTGGAAAGAAGGTAAAGTATCTTTTTCAAGGGCTCATTGCTCTAAATAACAGAGTTATTCTAACTCTAGATACATAACTCATTTGAAGAGATCCTGGGACCTTCATTTTCAGTTCTCTGCCTAGATTACGAAGAGATTCATGAATAAAATTGAGATGAGCATGCCATTTATGAGATGGTGATACAGAGATCATTAACCCGCAGTTTCTATATCATTTTCCTCTGTTATTCAGAATTAGCTGCTCATTGGCCTGTCAAATAGAGCCATCTAGTAAGAGCTTGATCTTCCCTTTGTCTTTAAGAAAAATCTAAATCAAAACTTATTTCGTTTGTATGTTTTGTTTTGTCATGCTGTTCTCAGAAGCATATAAACATCTAATCTATATAGACGTGAAATTCACCCTGCTAGTTGGAAAGAGTTTAAGACTAAGTCACATATGGGTGGGCAGTCTACAAAAAGGAGGCTATTTCACAAATGAAAGAAGCCCAAGGCTCCTCCCTAATAGTGCTAATACAAAAAAAATATTAATAATAAACTTGCTGTTACAAAATTAAAACTTAAACTTGGTGAATCATGTCACTTTACCAAGCACGTTTCATTAGATATTACATGCCACTCAAAAAGATCTTAAGTTCTCCAGATATCAGACTGTCTACTTTGAATTCTCAAAGCACAAAGAGTTTTGTAAGCACTCAGCAAATTCCAGTGAAGTCATTTAACTATTATTTGTACATTCTCCTTAAGCTTTAAGTATTCTTTGTGTTTTTCTTTTTTTAATTAAAAAAAAAAAATTTTTTTGAGGCGGAGTCTCACTCTGTCACCCAGGCTGGAGTGCAGGGATGTGATCTTGGCTCACTGCAACCTCTGGCTCCCAGATTCAAGCAATTCTCCTGCCTCAGCCTCTCTGGTAGTTGGGACTACAGGCATCCACCACCATGCCCAGCTAATTTTTGTATTTTTAGTAGAGATGAGGTTTAACCATATTGGCCAGCCTGGTCTTGAGCTCCTGACCTTGTGATCTGCCCTCCTTGGCCTCCCAGAGTGCTGGGATTACAGGCATGAGCCACCATGCCCAGCCTGTTTGTGTTTTACTTTTTAAACTCCATCATCTGTTTCTCATTATTCCAGTAGTAGTACTCTAATTTTGCTTGAGTCACATACTATTGGGTACAGACTTGAGAGCATCATCAATAAAAGGGCCTTATTCTTGTGTACACGTCCCAAAATGGGCCAATCAATTTCTCTTTGAGATATGATTCTTTAGAGTGGTGACCCAGTCTAAGATTGGCAATAGAGGTCATTCTTCTGCCAAGAGAACCTTAAAGAAGCTGTCAATTGTCTGCTGCTACCCCAATCTCTAGATTTCTCTTCCGTTTTTGTCATTTTTCAAACTGATTTTCTCGGCTTCTACTTTGATTACTTTAAAAATAAAAGTTATCCAGAATAAATTTTTTGATTGCAACCAAAGAATTCTAACTTATATATTGTGACTTAAATAAAGTTAGAAATATTGCATTGAGTTTTTACATTTGTATGTATAATTAATGTAATTTTCTGTCTTCCATTCACAAACTCCTTTAAACCTATCAGATTGGCAGAAAAAAGCAAAAAAGGACATAATATCAATTGTGAGCAAATGCAGGGTGAGACTGGTATATTAATTCCCAGTGATGGGAACACAAAATGACATAGAAAACAATTTGATTACAATTAATAAAATTGGGTGTAAATGTGTCCTTTGACTCAGAGATCTCCTTCCTCAGCATGTATTACAGAGACATTTTCACACAAGTACAGAGATATGTATTTTGGTGTTATCTGTATTAATGCAAGCTACAACCTAGATGGCTATTATGAAGAGAATGGAGAGATAAAGTGTTTGTGAATAATTTGGGGTGTTATGAAGCAGATAGAGGCTATAAACTAAATGTACCAATAACAACATGGCTTGATTATAAAAATGTTCTTTAATGAAATGAATTAATTTTAGACCATTATAATTATATAAATTAAAACATAATCATATATAATGTAGCATGATATATTTTATAAAGATCCATTAAAACTCAGGTGCCTGCGGGACAGTAAAGAGGCATGGGAATTTGTGGTCTTAGAAACGCAGATGCAAAATAAAATAATGTAAGAGAAGGACATTGTACACAGCAATGATTTCAATGTGCTTTGAAGGGAGGAGTATAAGCCACTATATCCAAGGTTCAGAAAAAGCAAGGGAAAATAGCAAAACAACCAAAATACAAACATTTCTGACGTCTAATATGTATTATTATTCATGTCCTTTATTAAAATTCACAATAACTCAAGCTCCTTAGCTAATAAGAATTTGGCTGTCTTTACCAATGACCATGTTAACTGAAATCTGCATCTCTGAAACTCCTTTACCTAAAACAATTATCTGAGTTATTGACTGCATCAAATTGAAGAAAAGTTTTGAGAGAAAGAAAAGTGTATTTAGGTAACGTGATTAAAACATGGAGTTTGCTACTAACAACTTTTCCTTCCAAGCTTTGGAGTTTAAATAAAAATACCTTTGGGTTAAAAGAGAAAAAGTTCTTCACTGAATGCTGCAGCCTAGACTTACAATTGGCTTCTCAAAAGCCAGTTAGACCTTTGGCAAGGCTGGGTTCACTCACTGCAATTTTCTATGGGTCTTCAAAAGTCTCCTTGGTTTTTCTTATGCCTATACAAATGGTTCACTCTCCTCCATCATTATTCAGTGACTGAAACATTTAGTTTACTCTTAGCGTTAACACATGATAGTGTTTGGTAAAAGCTCTCTCCCCAGACCCTTCCCCTTGGCCTTTGTTAGCGGCTCAGCTCATTCAAAATACAACTTTCTCATAGAGGAGCTTCTTCATAGTTTTGTTGAATTGCTTTGGAAAGGAATATCATTGTAACATTGGAGTTACAATTTTTGCTCTCTTCTGCTGTAATGTGTGTAAAGAGGAAAGACATAATAAACAAAAATCTTTTATTCTATTGATCAAGTAAAGTGTTCAGAATATGTGCCTCCAAATGGATTTTCAGCTTTATTATTATCACTGCTCCTAAAATAGGAGACCATTCTGAATGAGGTCAATGAATGAGAAATTGTCCAGGTTGAAAATGAAAATGAGATATAAATGGGAGGAAAATGTGTCCACAGTATCTAACCAGTAGAAAACATGAAAATATATTAAATGTCTTTCTAGATCAAAACTGAAGAAATGAAATAAACTTAAAACTAGTTAGTAAGAGGTGAGGCCTCGGGATCACTCTAAATAAATGTGGATATTTAGTTTATTTACAATGTTATATAAACTTATGGGCATTTATTGACAATTGACAGAAATAATTAGTTAATAGTATTAGAAGCAAAACTTTAATCTATATTATAGTCCATTCAGCTACATAATGATCCTTTAAAATGACGCCTGAACAAGCATATCATTTTAAAGAAGGATATACCTGTGTCATATATTTATTTAAGGCTTCTTATGTCTTGCTGTACAGTTCTGAGAATGAGCAAGGGTGAAGTTGGGCAGGAAACTAACTTCCTTCCATTCTAAATATACCATACTCAGCTATCTAGCATTGAGCAAGAGCTTGTTGAGGAAGAAGCCATCTTCTATTGCCAGTGCAAAAAGTGTTGTCAGGACTTCCATTCACCAAAATGTCCCAAATATGTCTTCATATAGAATAGCATTGCCCAATAGAACTTTCTTCTGTGATGGAGTTTTTCCCTGTCTGTGCTGTTCAATAGGCTGGACACCAACCGCTGGCTACTGAGCACTTGAAATACAGCTAGAGTGGAGGAAGAATTGAATTTTTAATTTTATTTAATTTTTCATTAATTGAAATTTAAATAGCCACTTGTGTCCCATGGCTAATCTATTGGGCATGCAGGTCTTGCAACCATTGAGTGTCTCCCAATGGGTGGGCTGCAGTCAAGGAGTCTAAGAGAGATAAGTGGCAACTCTGGGGCTTGGAGTTACAAGTGAGCATGGCTCTGGGGATAATCTTTATCTCTGCTCACACAGGCCCTTCTTAAGGTGTATCTGCCCTTATCTACATGGATAAAGTCACCTTACTCTTGGATTAAAAGGGGATTATTGAGGCTAAAACTCTCAGTCCACTAACGTCAACAGAATCCATTTCATTCTTGCTCACAGGATAACACATGATATGAAACCTGAATTCCCATACCCCTGAAGCCCTCTCTCTTCTCTGTAATTTATGTTGGAAGGAAGAGAGAAAAGAACCCACATGCCCTTCCTACACACAGTATCACTCTCCATAAAACTGAAATTTCACCCTCACAGCCCATTATTTGAGTATACTCATTATGTTCCTGAACACCTTTTTGAAGTATAAGAATGTTACCAAATAGAATAAACATATTTGGTAAAGGGATTCATTAAAAATATAGCAGTAATTAGTTTATCAAGTTAGCTAACCTCCTAGGAGTAGTAAACTGTGCTAAGTACCTCTGTTGCTTCCAAAATGTTGGTGGAAAGAGGGAATTCAGAGTTGTTTTGTCAAGCTTTCCTTTTACAAATGAGGAAACTGGAGCACAGAGAAAATGGAGTGACTTAGCTAAAGCCAGTTAGGAGTGGCAACTTGTGGATGTGAAATCTGTAGGTTTGTTTTTTGTTTTTTGAGACGGAGTCTCTCTCTGTTGCCCTGACTGGATGGAGTGCAGTGGCACAATCTCGGCTCACTGCAACCTCTGCCTCCCCAGATTTAAGCGATTTTCATGCCTCAGTCTCCTGAGTAGCTGGGATTACAGGTTCGCACCACCACACCCAGCTAATTTTTGTATTTTTGGTAGAGACAGGGTTTTGCCATGTTGTCCAGGCTGGTCTCAAATCCCTGATCTCAAGTGATCTGCTTGCCTCAGCCTCCCAAAGTGCTGGGATTACAGTTGTGAGCCACTGTGCCCGGCCAGGTTTTTTACCTTCTAGCCTTATACCTTTTCTAATATATTTATAATCTCCCACAAATATCCAAACAAGTGCAGCCAATAAATTTGATCTAGGTGTTCACATTGTTATTAATTGTTAGTAGAATTTGGTTCTCTATGTGCTAGGAAGGATTCTGAGGCTGCCTTGTACCTGATAGGAAGACTCCATCACTCCATGGTTAATTGTTATGTACATAGGGGAAATCAAATATGTACCAGATATTTGCTATCTGTGTTTCAAATATCTGTTGATGTGCCTTGAAAATCAGAAAAATCTGGGCCAGTGAGGGCCATAAAAATATAGTTGAGCAATGTATGAGGGGTGATATAGGTTTCATCTACTGGTAATATCTTTTGGATGTAAGATTGAGAAGAAAAAATAGTACTCCTCTGTGAATGTAGAAACCTATATTCTATTCTCAGATCTAACCTGTACTTTCTGTGTGTTTATGGAAGAGTTAACTTACTTCTCTGAAGTCCAAATTTGTCCTTTGCAATGTAGCAAAATTAGTTCCTATTTCTCATATTTCCTGAGAGAATTGCATGAGCTTGACATATGTAACCCACCCATTAGGGCACAACACATAATATTTACTAAAATAGTTCCTCTTTCTCATACAAGGATTAATATTCATTTACAAGTTCCCTAAGCACAAGACTTGCATAAAATATGTCTTTGTGTGTGGTTTTAATTTGTATTTCCCTGATGAACAGCGATATTGATCTTCTTTTGTTTTATAAAATTAAATTTTATTTTTGGGCCGGGTGTGGTGGCTCATATCTGTAATCCTAGCACTTTGGGAGGCTGAGGCTGGAGAATTGCTTGAGGCCAAGGGTTCCACACCCACCTGGCCAACAGAGTGAGACTCTGTCTCTAAAAAAAAATTTTAGATAGATTATAATTACATATAATTTTGGGACCCATAATGAAGTTATGATGTATGTATACAATGTGGAATGATTCGCTCAAGCTAATTAACGTATTCATCACCTTAAATGCATTTGTTTATTCTTCTTAACTGCAACATTCTATACTTTGACCAACATCTTCTCATTCCCCCTACCCCTCTGCCAGCTTCTGGGAACCACTATTCCATTTTTTGCTTCCAGGAGCTCTACAATTTTAGCTTCTACATATAAGTGAGGACATGTGTGTCTGGTTTATTTCACTTAGGATAATACCTTCCAGGTTCACCCATGTTGCTGCAAATAAAGGAATTTCCTCCCTTATAAAAATAATGATTTTACATGAAGATATGAAATAATGACACAGAACTGCCAAGGTGCTTGTTCAAACCCTAACCTATAACAAACAACAAATGAAAAATACAGTGTATTTGCAGTGAGTGCAATGTAAGACCTAGAATTCTCTATTTTCCCCAAGTCTCACCTTTAAAAGGCATCCATGCCACTGACTGCTGAGAGGTGAGACATCTTCTTGCAGCTTCCCCACTGCCTTCCACGTGGTGCTTCTTGACATGGCATTATTGCCTTCTTAACTCAGAATTCTCACTTGAGCATCACTTCCATTATTTATTATGTTTATTATTTCAAAAATTTTGTTAAGCCCTACACTCTGCTTAGTGATGGGGATATAATGATGGAGGATATAGACATGATCTCAAAACTCCCGAAACGTAAGTCCAGGGAGAAAGAAATAAAATTAAATGAGCTTGGAGAACATCAACACATCATATGCGTTCTTGGTCCCTTGGGTATTACAAATTATTCCTTTGAATTCCCACAACTTCAGTGGTGGGGACGAGACAAACATCTCCTCTTTATTTAGGTACATCAAGGTGCACTGCTACCTTTTCCATTTCTTTTCTCTGCAGACTCCCTGTTGTTGTCTTATGACGCTTTTTTCCTAAACAGTTGACAGACTTATCCCTCCAAGATATTTCCTGTGCTGTAAGGAATTGGCTGTGGTTGTGCCTTTAACTCCTTAATCAGAACACAGCCTAATTACAGACATGTTGTGCATGATTCTCTCTCTTGATCAGATAATCAAAGGTGACTCATTACTCAGATATTAAGGGAAAGGGGTGCGTTATGGGAGTGATAGTCTAAGAGGATAACCCTAATAGAGTATGTGGTACCTCTCTGGGGGGTGGGGGGTGGCGGCAGGGAGGCATTCTAAAGACATACTGGTACTAGCCTAGACTAGGAAGAACAGCAGTCTATTGATGAGATATTCAAAAATGGAGATAAACTGTGCCTAAAATGAAAACCAGGGGCACTGTAGAAATGGATTTTTACATAACATCCAAGCAACACTTTTCTTTTTATATAGAAAGGTTCACCTGTGCCGTATTTTTGGGCCAGCACCATTATAGCTTTATTTAGATGTGTGTGAAGGAACCATCTGTTCCGGCTCACAGGAGGGCCAGGACCTGCATGGCAGGCGTCCCCCCTCAAGGTCCAATCACATCTGATGCAAAAGTTTCCTGATGTGAAGCTTGACTGAAAGCTAATGACAAGAAACACTTCATTTTTCAAAGCGTGCTTTTTCTCATGAGGAAGTGTGTGCTTTGGTGATTGCTTTGCTCCTCCCTGCAGCCCCTAGAAACAGCATGAAGAGCAGAGGACCTGGGAAATGAGGACAGTTCTCCATCTATCCATTCCCGTATTTATCCCTTCATCCATTTAGTAAGTGTATGTTGCTGCCTGCTAGGAGTCAGGTGATTTTCGAGGCACTGCAGATGTAACTGTGAACAAGATGGATAGAATTTTTTAAAGTACTTACATGTGAGAGGAGTAGATGATAATCAAATACACACAAAAATTTTAGAAAAAATATGCTAGCAGGTAGAAATGTGTCATGATAAGAAATAAGTTGGGCTGATGGAATGAACAGAAACTGGGTGGCCACTCTTCATAGTGTGGTCATGAATGACCTCTATTTAAACTGAGACCCTAATCTCAAGGAGTCACTGTTGCAAAGCTATGGGGGAAAGTACACCCGAGGCAGAGGCAGCACTCACAGCCAGATTCCTAGGGTCAGAAGAACTTTATGTGTTTGAGGTTCTGAGACGGACAAGGTGCCTGGAGCAGAGAGAGAGAGAGGAAGAGAGAGAAAAGAAGTGGGTGGGATGGGGACAGAGTGGCAGGCAAGGGGCAGGCTACATAGGACTGTGAATGTGAGGATTAAGGGCATGAGTGTTTTTCTATACATAGTGAGTTTAAGTTTGAGAGTGACATGATCTGATTAAATGGTACCAAACAAAGTTGGGGGTCCACAAAATATATCTAGCACCTGTTACACAATTTTCCCTTTTCTATAAAAGAGGACCCAATTTCAGGCTTCTAAGTCTCCAAAGGGGAGGGTAATAAAAAATAAATTTTGGAATTTTACTGCTTGTTTCTGCAAACCTTTCCTGATTTCTCCTCTTTATCTCCATCCAGGATCTCAGTCCAATATCATAAATATACAAGAAGTGATGATTATTCCCTCCTTGGAAATATCATTGCTTCTCACATATTTATGATACTGGTTTGCTGTCATCTGTTATCAGAGCTGCCTGCCTGCCTCATTCAGTAGAGTCTAAATGCCTTGAAGCCTCAGGTCAGTGATGAGAATTTTCTGTGTCCCCAGTTACTATAGTTGGAATGTATTCCCCAAAGTTTATGTGTTGGAAACTTAATCACCAATGCAACAGTGTAGGGAGGTGGAGCCTAAAAAGAGGTGATCAGATCATGAAGGCTCTGCCCAGATGAATGCATTAATACGATTTTCATGGGAGTACATTAGTTACTGAGAGAGTGGGCTTATTAGAAAAGCGGGTGAATCTCTCTTGCTTTCTTGCTCACTCAAGCTCTCTTGCTCTTCCACCTTCTACCATTGGATGATGCAGCAAGAAGGCCTTTTAACCTTGAATTTCCCAGCCTCTAGAATTATCAGAAATATAGTTGTTGTTCTTTATAAATCAGCCTATGGTATTCTTATAGCAACACAAAATGGATGCAGGCACCAGTGCTAGCTCAGGGTTTGGCTTACTACAGGTCCTTTGTCATCTGGCTCTTGACCATGTGTCTAGTTTCACTGCCCATAGTCGTCATATCATAGTCAAATCTCTAGAAAGCTGAGACTTCTTGAGGCATCATTTATTTCTCTGCCTGGATGTTCTTCCTTCTTCTGTCTTCCTCTTGCAGAATTCCAAATTCTCCTTGAAGGACTTGCCAGAAATATCACATTCACTTCTACCTTGTTATCTCCACCTCCCCCAGACTTGGCATGGTTCATCCCTCCTTCATGCTCCCACAGAACCTTGTGTGACCTCTATCTTACAGTTAGATATGTACTGTAGTAATGTGCACATGTAGGTGTATGTGTCCTGCTAGAATGTAAATTCTTTAAGGACAAGTACCTTTTATTTCACTTCCATACACCTGTCCATAGTATTATTCTTGGCATAAAGGATCCACGCCGTAAATATCAGTTGAATAAAAGAATAATTGAGAGGAGTGTGGTTAAATGGGTAATAACCTCAGTTGAGTATCTGTGGCCGCCATGAGAATACCTTCAGGGAAAGTATTTGTCAGAAGCCCCAGCTGCCAAGTTCTGAAGCTCATCCCTGTATTCTTGCCTGGGCCAGCCTTCCATGGGCTGCTTCCAGCCAGTGACCAAGCACAACAGGGCTGCTAAGGCTGGATCATTGGTGAGAGGCAAGGGGCTCCTCATCTGAACCTCAGTTAAGCTTCATGGCAGTCTGGGATGTTTCCTTTCCCATCTCCTTCAGTGGGGTTAGATTTGTAGCATGCCTGGTACCTTTCTGAGCACATTCTACCTTTCACATATTCAATTTTGTCTTGGTGTGTGCTTCTTGGAGAACTTTGGCTAATAGCAATTATATTAAAATTATCTATTGAAAAAATATTTGCTGAGGATATACTATGTTGGATATTTTGCTAGTAGCCTGAAATATGTAATGGCTAGACTCAAGAAGCTATTTGGAAATAAAGTCTGGTCACCAGATAGAATACAAAGGGACAACTGCTAGACTCAAGAAAGTCAGTGAGATATGAACACATAGACAGGTATGAAACCCAGCCTAACTGTGCCTATATGTTGGCAGTAGTAAGGATACAGAAATTACAGGAAGCTTCCTAGAGGAGGTATCATTCATGGCAAAACAGAAACTGTGTGTATAGGTAAGAGTTACATGGAAAGAGGAAGGGATGGTGGTTCTAGGTGGGAGGGGAAGTGCTCCAGACAGGACAAATAGAAATTCAGCAGTGGATAAAGTACAGTGTGTTGTTTATCAAGGGAAGAAATGTGAAAAAAAGAAACTAGGGGTGGCCAGCAATCCCGTTACTCATTATATACCCAAAGGATTATAAATCGTCCTATTATAAAGACACATGCACATGTATGTTCATTGCAGCACTGTTCACAATAGCAAAGACTTGGAACCAACCCAAAAGCCCATCACTGATAGACTGGATAAAGAAAATGTGGCACATATACACCATGGAATACTATGTAGCCATAAAAAAGGATGAGTTCATGTCCTTTGCAGGGACATGCATGAAACTGGAAACCATCATTCTCAGCAAACTGATACAAGAACAGAAAACCAAATACTGCATGTTCTTACTCATAAGTGGGTGTTGAACAATGAGAACACATGGACACAGGGAGGGGAACATCACACACTGGAGTCTGGGGGCTTAGGGGCTAGGGGAGGAATAGCAAGGGGTGAAGGGATTGGGGAGGGATAGCATTAAGAGAAATACCTAACGTATATGATGGGGGGGATGGATGCAGCAAACCACCACTATGGCACATGTATACCTATGTAACAAACCTGCACGATCTGCATATGTACCCCAGAACTTAGAGTATAATAATAATAATAATAAACTGGGGGTAGCAATACATAAGGATTGGAGGGGGCTAACAAAAGGGGAGTATGGTGAACAAAAGTATAACAAGAGGTAAAACTATGAGATCAGAGCTTTGGGGAGTTTGCTTTACAAAAGCCCACGTTTGGGAGGGCTGCTGACTGATAGAGAGCCCTCTGTTTAGATGGCTGGTTGGCTTAACCAACAAGCAATCTTTCATAAAGGAAAACAGAAAGCCAGACATTAAAAATCAGGTTATTCCTTGACTGCATATACTTAAAAGCAAAGGGAGTGAATCCATAATCTAGGGGATCTTGGGCATAACCCTAATGTCTCCTACTCAAGCATACCATTTATTTGACATATAGCTTAGTGGTCAGGATCACAGCCTTGGGAGTTAGACCAACCAGTTTCCAGATGATGCTCAAGTTCCTGGGCTGTCATTTGTCAGTTATAATTTGGGGTAAATAAGCCTTTCTAAATCTCATTTTACTGATGTGCAATTTGGAAATTGTTAGATACCTTTTAAAATACAAATAAAATTCAATACTTCTTAAGCAAGTGTCTGTGTCAGGCAATGTGCTAAGTGTGTCACACATTTATTTACTTTCAGAAGGTATTTTGCAGAATAAGATTGCAATTAGATGGGTAAGACATATCTCAAGGTTACAAAACGGGTAAATGGTACACCTGGCATTTTAAATTTATTTCATTAAAAATGTGCATGTTTCAAGTTAAATGTTATTAAATTAAAGTGGTATGATATTCTGGCAAGGTGTTCTGGGCTTTAAGTCCCCACTGTTTTTTGCACACCTCCCTAATTCTCCCAGTGGGTACTCATATCTTGGTTTAAGAGGTTAAGGCCTTAGAGCAAATTCAGAGCCAGACTCTACATTCTAGCAGGATAAGAATCAAAGGAAGTGCAGAAGGGGGATGCAGAGAGGGGGCTAGCGGGTCAGTGAGTTGTGAAGACAGATATTCACAGGGCAAGAGAAAGGGGATGTAGGGGAGGGGGAGGAAGAAGATTCATGGAGAGTCACAGCAAAGTATTTTCCCTGTCAAAAAATTACTTTGACCTGACGATTTAGCCTGTAAAAAATGTATCTTCAATCATGAAAAGGAAGATTCTGTCCAAGGATGAATGAAGGCAGCATCTCCACTTGTCTCTCAAAATTAATTTGAAACACATACACACACACATGCACACATCCCATAGTGGACTGAGCAGAATGGAAGACCTTTTATGTCCTCTCATCATCTGCACTAGGTGGGAGGCAATGACTGAAGGCTCAGACAATCTGGGTTCTGGCTTCAGTAAAGTGAGAGACAGCACGAAGCAGATGCAGCAGGGCAAGACAAATCTTGCAACTCTTATTTCCTCTGCTGCTTTGTCTTCTTAACTTATATTTATTATCAATATTATAATAATAAATCAAAATATACATTTATATGCATATATTTGTTAAGCTCTTATGCCTTCAGCAAAGTACAAATATGTTATATGTGTCATCTAATTTAATCCTCACACTAACTCAGTGGGGTGGGTGCCATCATTAACCTTCATTTTTTATGTAAAAACCTAAAAAGAAAAGTCTATGGTCAAAGTATGCCTTCAGTTAACGGACACAATAAGAGCCAGGCAAGAATAAATTATACTGAAAGACTAAAGTTACATTCCAAGTTTTATCATATCCTAGCTTTGGAATCCTATGCAAAACTATTTATGATTTCCAAATATCTCCCAATTCCATCCATTTGTCTCCATCTCCATTGCTAATACTCTCTATCCAAATCATTGTTACATATTGCAATACCCTCCTATTTGATCGTTGTCTGCCAGCTTCATTTACTTTGTCCTCTCTCCAATCCATTCTCCAAACTGTACACAGAGTGATCATAGATTGAGAGATATATGTCAAAGATGGCTTAAATGTGTTGCTTGCTCAACCAGAAGGTTGGGAGTGCTATTAACTGAAGCAGGGCCACTGGACATTTTCTGGAGAAGGGAAGTTAGAACTTAGGCATAGTGAGTTTGAGGTAACATATGATCTGTATCATCATAATATTCTACTCCCTCTATCTGTGCCCACTTTTATGTGTTCTTGTTATTTAAATGAGAACATATACATGGCATGATGGAACACAATATATATGTAAGATGCTATTACTAAGACTATATTTGTTCTCTTGTGCTACACAGAGTCAGTGGGAGATTTTGTAGGAAATACATGCTGAGTGCCTGAAGTCCTTAAGAGAACAACTGCCTTTAATATATCAATTAAGATCAACAAACACATGAACAGACAGGTTCTTGCTGCCTTATGAGTCTATCTTCTCTTTCTTGTCTTGCATAAAAAAGATGGTCTGTTTTCATTCCATTTATCTCTACATGTGCAAACCCTGTGGTTTAATTCAGGATGTGTGAAGTACTAAATCCAAAGAGCAGATGAGGAATACAAATACTAACATGTTCCTGCATCCTAATCCCACTTTTGAAGGAGAATACAAGGCCTAGAAATACAGAAAAGGAAAATGTGTGTCCAAGCAGGAATCCACAAGGCTAGTCACAGAAATCTGGAATCGTTTCAAGAGAATTCCTAGAGAACAAAATTCTATTATTTTGATATAGGCCAGACAATTCTATGAATATTGTTTATCTTCAACAGACTTCAATGAATTGCCCCTGGACTAACTTAGCATTTGACTCATTCTCTGTCACGTTAAATAAATATTTTGTTTTTAGATCTCCATCTCCTCCACCAAATTAAAATAATAACATTTACGCCCATTTATTGAGTAGCTACTTTGGGTCAACCACTGGTCTGGGACTATAACATGTATGTGCTCATTCAATTCTCACAATACTTCTGTTCAGTGGACATAGTTAATCCATTTCACAGACAGAGAAGGTAAAGTCATTTGTTCAGAGCTAGTTAGATAATTTGTCTAATAAATTGGATTCAAGTATCATTTTTAAAATCTTAAGATGTTTCATGGGTCCAATTATATAGCCAAAAGGAATTTATCACATTCATAGTTGAATTTTCTTCCCCAAATATTCTTCTTTATTAGGTGAAGAACATAAAAACCAGAAAAGATGAATTTTATGTGAAAAATGCATGGCCATGCTAGAGTTGGACTTAAAACTCAGTCTCTTTGGGTCGTTCAGGTTATTTCTCCAGACTATGCCCTTCCTCGCAGCATAGCTGCAAGCCCAGAGATTTGGGGAGTTACCATTTAACAAATATCTGCTCCTTGGCTTCCAAGTTTCATTTCGTTTCTAATGATGAGAGGAATTCCATAGGAAGTGGCAATTTCTTCAAGACCTGAGATCACAGCATGCAGCTAATTATAGAAATAAATAACTAGTGACTGGAACCATCTGTCTTTCCTTTGGCAAACACCTTGCTTTCATGTGGAATTAGTGCCACCTGCAACCTGCAGGCCCCTCAGAGACATAGGGGCTGCCCCCGCCTCATTCAGAGGTCGACTGCTTTGCCACTCCCAACCCATAGGCACAATCCTACAGGCTGTCACACATCCCTAGAGAGGCACAACTAATAAAGCCAGTAGCATTCCTGAGCTCTTTTCATAGCTGAAGGAGGGGAGAGCCAGGGCAGGGCTCTACATTTGTGCCTGGCGGTGCTACTGTGAGCAGCATGGCTGGGCAGGGGAGTCACTCTGTTTTCCTGGATCAAGGGCAATAGGGTGCTTTACATTACACTGTTCATTGATTGTCGTGGGGCCACTTATATCACTCTGTTCTGTAGCAACATGGATTTCTAACATAATTTCAGAAAAGCCCCCAGTTCTGCCTGTTCACTTTAGAAACATTAATTCTGGTTCAATTTCCAGCCTTCTATTTGTGTGATATTGGGTAAAACACTATGCTGCTTTGAATCTCAGTTTTCTCACATGAAAATTGGGAGAAATAATAGAACCTACCTGTTAGGTCTTTTATGAGAATAATATGAGATATAATACACGGAAATTTTTAGTATAGCATGTAGGAAGCACTAAATATACTGTGGCTTCTATTCTCCAGAAGTGAAAGCTCTAGTTATAACAGAATATAGAGGCTATTAATCTGGTTTCTAAAGACCCTAAGAAATCTACAAGTGTCTTAAAAGTACAGGAAAACAACTGTACACATAATGATATTTTGGGGGATGTAAATGACTCATAACTTGAATCAGAATCTCAATGTTGTCCTCTGACCTTTCAGTCTAATTTAGGGATAGAAGAATAGAAGGACTGGAAGATTTTCCCCAGGTTTTTCAATTAGGTTTTCTCTTGCTGTGGAAACTGCACACTCGAAGCTAGTCAGTATCTCTCAGAGATCAAGAAGCAGGTGTTGGAAGCAGGCTTAATTCCCCCCTTCCCAATCTACATCACCAAAGAACAAAAAGCAAGATAGCTTAGCATGTCTCTAAGCACTTCATTTCACGATGATGCTTCGTTAATTTTATCCAACTTGCCCTGCATGACTTATCTAGTGTTAGGAACAATATTGTTTGTGAACCCCCTGGCATCTATTATTACATGAATATAGCAGAAATCTATTATTATATGAACACAATTTCAGTTATTGTTTCCTTGACAGAGAGCAGGAACTATGTAAGTAATTCCACCAGTTATAGCTATATAACATCTAGCAGGTTACAAAATGATTTCAAATACATTATTGGATCTCACCTTCAGCCCATAAGATATTCAAGACAAAAATTGTTTATTCCCATTTTATAAATAACATAATTGAGGCTCAGGGAAGAGAAGAAATATGTTAGTATTAAATATTAATTTTTTAAAGAGAATTCTCCTACCATCCAAAATCCATAGATCTGTAAAATTATCTTTTATTTTTTCTTCTATTTTTGGAGGCAGGAAAATTCAGAAAACGCCTCCAGGTGCCTTGATATTTGAATCCTCTCTCCTGATCCTCCTCAATACTAACTGCATTACATGATCAGCCAAGCTTTGATATTGCTGTTGTCTCTGAGACTGAATCTACCATCTTCCACCACTAAATAATTATTGCTAAACTTCTATCTCAGCAAGCAGAAAGTATAAGGATGTGTGTGTGTGTGTGTGTGTGTGTGTCTGTGTGTCTGTATGGTGTGTAGAGATGTGTGTATATATATTCTGATATATGAGTGTGTTACACACAACTATATATATATATATACACATAGATACATATGTGTGTGTATATGTGTATATATATACTCTAGTGAGTTTTTAAGAAATTTTAGTGTTTACTATTTAGCATCCAAAACTCTAGGAATATGAAAATAGACTTCAGAATGTCAATAAACTCTCATGACTCAGAGATCTGAGAACAGTAACATGACATTATGTTATTCACTGGTACAAACAAAACTCTTCTGGAAAGCTAAGAAGTGGCCATTGACAGGAAAAAGAAGGTCTGGATGATACAGATTTTATGATGGACCAAGAAAAGAATAATAAAGATTGAGAAGTACAAACTTTGATTATATCACAATTCGATTTGTCCCAAACTCATTCTTAACGCTATGCATATCAATTCTCTTGAGACTCAATGCACCAAAAACTTAAACTTTTTATCATATACATATATATACACACATAAATGTATATACACATATATATACATATATATATAAATATATGTACCCATTAGTAGGAATATTATTTTCATATTGCCAAAATTCAGACTATTACCTGAGGCATTAGAGGAGTCTTTTCATCCTTCTAGTGCTTCATTCATTCATTCATTCATTCACCTAATATTTATCTAGCATTGACTATATACCACAATTGGTAAAAATCTTGAAAGCAGGCCACAGGAGAAATATGAGAAAATCAACAGACACAATGCAGTGGTAAGCACTATGATAGAGGCATGGACTGATCGTTAACAGAAAGTAAAAGGAAAAGGAAGACATGCAAATCCAGCTGGAGACTGTAGGAAAAGCCTTGAAATGGGGAGTATTGAAATGAATCTTAAAGGATGTGTTTATGTTGACCAGCAATAGATTGAGGCTATCAAAAGAAAACAGAGACTCTAGATAGAGAAAGCAGCCTATATACGGGCAATAGAGATTTGAAAAATGCCCCTTGCTCTCAATTGCCTTTGATTTAACCACCCTTATACCCACAACTCCAAGCCCTGGTTCATCCTCACCCTAACTAACATTAGGTGCTTTGTCTTCAGTGATATCTACCTAGGTATTTATCAGGTTAAGAAACCCTTCTTCACAGAAAGTCATTTCCATAAACCACACTAACTCTAGAGTGGGTTCTGTACATTTAAAAATATTCATATGCCACACCAAAACACATCACCACAGGGTTCACCACAGAATGTACTTGATACAGTAAACATGTGGATGGGGCCTCAAAAGCATTTTAAAAACATCACTTTTAAAATGATGCTTACTCTCATTTCTACAGGAGCACATGTTTGGGGTTAAGAAAGAACCACCTGCATTAAACACATTTTTAAGTTGCATTTACAACATTTAGGAGATTTCAGAAACACCTATTTTTAGGTTCTACCTATATCTTTCTTGCTTAATCAGAATGAGCCCAACCCATTCTCTGTGATTTTGTTTGTTTTTTTTTTTAATTGAAAATCATTGATTCTCTATATTGCATTCTCTGTTTTCTTCCAACTCTTTTGCCCAACTGCCAAAATGCTCAGAGGTCCCTGGTGAAGTCTTTTTCCTTTTGCTTAGTTTTTGAACCTCCCATTCTAAGGCTCAGCAAAGAGAAATGGGGCCTCAGATCAATTTAAAAATCATTATGAATTCTTTGCATATGACTTTTTAGTGGAAGCTCAAAAATATTTTAGGATTTTAGAGTGATAATTAGACTTACCACTTTTAGACAAATGCCACATGATTTGTCCACTCCTGCAGCAAATCTTGCTTCTGAAAAGGAGGACAAGTATTTAAGAATGAAATGAGACTGAGAGTCACATGAACTTAAAAAAACAACTGGTTTAAAATTTTTAAATGATTTTCCTGGTTCTTGCTTATTAGTCAATATTGCAGACAGCCCTGTGCCAAGATTTTGAGCAGTCCCTTAATTTCAAAGACAGTCCTTTTCTCCCTCTTTATTATTAATGCTAATTTATATAAACCTTGAGGTAAGCAATCACTAGTGCTCCTATCACACAAATTCTACTCGTGGGAATCATAAGCATGAAACAGTATGGCTATTTCCACTTTCACCTGAGCAAAGTGGAAGATGGAACTTTCTTTCAGCAGGAAACAGTGAGTCCAAAGAGGGATTCTTAGAAAATGATAAAGATAGAAGGAAAGGACTTCTCAGCCAAAGTAGTAATCAGATAACTTTTTTAAAATTCACAATATAGACAGCACTTGCAAAATGCCATTCCCCTTTAGATGAAGTTGCTTAGTGAACCAATACAAAAAGACAAGAAATAAAATGTCAGACAAAGCATGAAACAGAAATTGTTTCTCTTTGTACATTTCATTTCTAAATTATAGCAAAAGTAGTCTATCTCAGACTGTAACCCAGAATTTCATGTGGCTGGATTGGTGCCATATGACAAATAACGCAACAGCTGAAATGAGATTATTGGCTAAATTCTCATAAGACTCACTGCTCTATCATTTGAAAACTCATCTTATGCTTTAATATTCTGATAGTAATAATGGCAACAGCAACACAAATCCAATAAGAATAAAAGTACTCATCATATACTATATAGTATATGTTTTATTAAATATTTATAGTATATAACAATCTATTAATATATTGATAGCACATTAACTTAACAATTGTATATATTAAGGATCAGCATGAGTTAAGAATGGTTTCTATATTTTATATAATTATATTTTTTAAAAATGAATGTCATAGAGACTATATTGCCCCTAAAGCCTAAAGTATTTACTATTAAGTCCTTTCACAAAGTACTTGTCAAACCTTGGCATGTATTAATATTCATGTAGCATTTACAAGATACCAGGCTGTTGTATAATAAAGAATCTTCCTTGCCTTTGTCCTTGGTTTGTAGGAGAGAGCCTCAAACCCCTGTAATTTATTGATGGTGGATTCCACAGACCACACTTGAATATGTGCTATCAAGGCAACTCATGGTGGGTCCCAAGATAGGTTTAAGATGGGGGCTGGCCATGCCAGAAAGATCAACACTATGATTACCGAAAGTCTGAGTGAGCTCCATGATTGGTGCCACACACTGATGTGCCAGTGGGTGATGGACCCTGAGGACAGAGAAGCTTTGTGTTTGGGCCCTCTGAGACCTCACCCTATGTACATTTTCATTTGGGTGGTTCTGACTTGTAGTAACCTATATGATAATATCATAATCATAGCCATAGAGCTTCCTGAGTTCTATGAGTTCTTCCATCTAATTATCAGTCCTGAAGGGGTAATGGGAATTCTAAATTTATGGTCAGTTTGTCAGAAACATGGGTAGCGGGGAAGCCCTGAGCTTGTGGCTAATGTTCAAAGTGAGGGCAGCCTTATGGAGGACTGCCGTTAACCTGTAAAATCTGTGCTAATTCTTGTTCCTTAGTGTCAGAACTGTGTTGCACAAGCATTAGGCCATTTTTTCTAATAATTTAGCAAATATTAATTCTCAAAGAAGTTTC
This sequence comes from Cacajao melanocephalus, assembly GCA_963573385.1. NCBI lineage: Eukaryota > Metazoa > Chordata > Mammalia > Primates > Pitheciidae > Cacajao > Cacajao melanocephalus. The sequence continues at coordinate 21,028 of CAUYLG010078035.1, read as the reverse complement.
CAAAGTGGTGATATTTTATCCATATTTACAAATAAAGAAAATAAAGATCCAATAAGTTGAGCATTCGTCCCCAGTCCACACAGCAAATAGTAGAGCCAGGATTCAAATCCAGAGAGTCTGGCTTCCAAGGCCAGCTGAGATCCTCACTCACTACCATGTTACTAAATTACGATCCTGCTAAACTTCATTCCAGTGGGTAGAAGGGCAGATGTAAAACTCCAGCTGAATACTCTGAGACTCAGAATCCTGTCTCTCTATCACTTGGACTTGAAGCACAGTTCTCTTTGCCTTGGACTTGAAGCACAGTTCTGATCTGAGCCTTGGATCCACTTCTTAGACTTTCTACCCATCATGTGCCCCAGTTCTGCTGGCTGGATCCTTGGATTGTTTCATGTTTTCTAAACACCAAGGCAAAGTTTTCCAATAGGAAATTAATGGACTTTGGAGTAAGACAGCTTAGGTTTGAATCTGGGCTCTGCCACACCTTGGCATCAGACACATTACCTGATAATCCCAAGCCTTCATTTCCTCATCCAAAAAAAAAAAAAAGTGAGTTAAAAAGAATAAACATGCAATAGAGTGTTCTCACTGTGGCAAACTGGGGTGAAAATTTTTCTGACACTTGAAATCAAGGGACCTACTGCAGCTTCCACGCATGAAGCATCAATTTGGATCCACCAATTTGTGCGGGAGCTGTGGTCCCCTGGGCGTGGGGGAAGATATACACTAGAAACGGGCAAACCATAAGGAGGAACTGTGGATCTTCTGAGAGAGAAAATTCCCTTTTCATCATCAGAGAAGAAAGAATTTTGAAAGAGAAACCAGATTGGGTAACAGAATCTGAAGGTGGGTGGAGAGGTACCGCGTTGCCTAGAGGGTAGTGGCTCTTAATTAAACCTGCTCTTGCCAAGGCATGCTGTTACCATGTGTGCCTACCAGGAAGGAAAGAGCCATGCCTGTCAACTAAGAGTTGTTGCATTAACTACAATTCTCTTGCCACTGTACAACCTTGCTGTGCGTTCTTCTCTACCTCAAAACATCACAGAGAAAAGGTGGCTGTTCCCGTCTCCCTTCATACCAAGGTGAGAGTTTGAAAGCATCGAGGGCCTGTGAAATCAGAATTTACACTTTAGCAAAATGAGGGCTGAAAGCTCAGTGGACTTCTGCCTTGGTTTTCAATAACCATGGCTGGACTTCAGTGGGACACCAGTAACTTTATATAAAATGATTTAGAGGGCATAGGGGAGAGAGAGTACAGTGGTTTCATGTATATATCTGCATAGGATGATGTTCTATATCTGCTTATATTTTGGTTGCATGACTTGGCACATCATAAATACTTAATCCCTTTTAAAATTTATTACCTTTTTTCCCTCCTTGATTCGTACCTTTTTTTTCTTTTCTAGATAGTTCCCTGGCATATTCTTGCCACATTCCGTCTTCCAGGATCTGAACGTCTGCCCTGAGACCCAGTCCTCTGCCTGGCTGTTTTTCTATTTTGATAGCCCTTCCAGCTGCTGCCTGCCTACTTCTGTAACTAATTCTTGTTTCTTCCTTCATTGCTTTTCTTTGCTATGAAAATGTAACAAGAAGCCTTTCTGAGGCAAGTTTCAGGTGGGCTTTACAAAATCATCTTGTTGACTTCCTTCCATCCCTGCCCCACACTTTGTCCTGCTCAGCAGCTAAGCTTCCTCCTAACTGGATCTATTGCCCAGAACGAACTCCATGTAAGCTGACCCAGGCCTGAGTCTGTCCCACAATGGACTTTGTATTTTATAATTACTTCAGGTCTTGTCCTACCCTACCCTCAGCCATTCTCTACTCCAACTTCTTTTTTATCTACCACTCTGTAGACCTGCCCTGCCCCATAGCCTCTAGCCATGACTACTGAGCACTAGAAATGTAGTGAGTTCAAATGGAGATGTGCTGTCAGTTTAAAAGATGTACTGGATTTTGAAGATTTACAACAAATGAAATAATGTAAAATGCCTCATTAACAATTTTATGTTGATTTCATGTTCAAATATCATTTTAGATGCATTATGTTAAAGAAAATATTACTAAATTATTTTATTTTTATTTAAGAAATGTGGTTTAAGAAAATTTGAAATTCATATGCAGCTTGTATGTATGGCTTGCATTATGTTTTTATCGAAGAATGCTATTTGGCAGTCCCTAAAAATCATAATCTGGCCCCTCTATTCCCCTGATTAACCCCTTTCATGGGCTCCCCAAAACAGGACTCACATTCCCTAATGTGACCGGATGACTTTCCTGATCTGGGCCCTATTGGGTTCTCCATCTGCCCCCATTCTCCTGCCCCACTGAATTACATATGTGAAGCCATATGAATGGGCCCTGCTTCTCATCACCTCCAGACCTGTGCTCATGCCAATTTCTCCATCTGGAAAGCCCTACCTCCTGGTAGTTCAGCCTCAAATTGTATGTCACAATTTAAATGTCATTACACTTAAGTTTATGTGCCCCTCATCTGCCTTCCTAGTGTCCAGTGCTTGCTCTTCTCATAGCCCTCGTCACAGAGCATTTAACCCCTCTCTGCCCACTCTATTATCAGTGCTGAGCAGGGGCTCTATCTCGTTGACTTATATGTACCTAATGCCTACATGAGTGCTTGGCGCATAGCAATTACATTGGTTTTGAAGTACAACATACACATTTTTTTAAAAGAACAAATGAATTGGTCAGTTCTTATTCCTTTAAACCAATATGGCATATCTTACATGTTCGATTCATCAATAAGAGAGTGAGAGAGATAAGTGGGATTGCTTTGAGGACTATCTCTGGAAAATCAGATTGCTGGAAAATAGGTGTGTCTAATCCAGCTTCAAAAGAAACCAGGGAACCCCTTGTGTCTAGTAGCTCAGATCTAAAGTATTGTAAGGTCATAAGTGCTAGAGGTTGTCAGTCCTGACAAGTTCTTGCATAGCTAGCATTTGCCCCAGGATGCCTGGTAAGGAACTTATTCAAAGTTGTCCTCATTCTTGCAAGAGTAGCAAGGGAGTAGGCACTGTTTCCTAAAATCCAAACCAATTCTGTGTTCAGTAGATTGTTCAGGCCCTAGATTCCTCTCTGTATGGTCTTGTCATAAGTTTTTTTTTTATAAAACCTTCCCTAATTCCTTAATGTATGATGTTGAGATATTTGTCTTCACCTACTCTGCCATTACAAAGTAGTTCAAAAGTAATATTGGTACATTATCCTAAAGCAGGATCTCAATAAAAATGTTCTGGCAACCCCCTTTTTTGAGAAAAACCTGATGTCTACAAATTCCAGTTCTCAGAGTAGGGGCATAGTATTCCAGAGACTTGTGTTCCTCCTTCTCCAAAACCAGCCAGCCCTTTCTCCATATGGTCCCCCAATTTATTTAGGCTCACCCATGTGTGCTTCTACTTGTCTCTTGTCTGGCTTATCCTAAAATTCTCTTTACCTACGAAAATTTTACCTGTCTTTGAAATATTAGTCAAATTTACTTTTCTCTATGAAACCAAAACAGATCAACTTTATAATTCTTTCTTCTTATCTCCCATATCATTTATTAAACTTATTATTCTTTCTGGCACTTCAATTATGTCTTCATGCAGTCTTGTGATATTCATTATATCACTGTGTTAGTATTACTTAACCTTTCTAAAGATTAGATCATGTGTCTTCAAATATACCGTATGCTCCCTGGAGGACACAGGCTATCTTGTATGTCTTCATAGTGACCCTGGAGCCTAGCACATTGATGAGCAAATTGTTGTTGCCTGACTGCTGGGTACTAAAACAAAAACAAAATAATATCAAATATGGATTGAGTTGGCAAAACTAGATCAACAACATTAAAAACTTATGTATGTGAATTAAATAGGATGCATTGAGTAGTGGGAGGAAATGGCTTGAGAATTATCCATTTGTAAAAATTTATTCTTCCTGTTAAGAAACCTTGATATACAAGCCCTACCCAAGTGTCAAGGATCCAGCAGTGAACAAAACAGCAAAATATTGACCTTCAGAGAGCTGAATATTCTAGTGGGAGAGGCATACAATAAAAGCAAATAAACAAGTAAAAATTGTAGTATGTTAGATAGTGTTAGTGCCATGAAGAAAAATAAGGAATAAAGTGCTGGGAGACAGATGCTGCCATAAGGAATTTAAAAGTTTTAAAGTTTAACAGATTTAGGTTCAAAACAGGAAAACTCATTTATAGAGATTATACACCATTAAGTATCTAACTTAAACTCTGTGACTTTCCCTTGCTGTCAAATGAGTAAAAATTAATGTCTAATTATACATTAAATGTTGCATTAAAACACAGAAAATTTTTGACAAACTGTGGGCATCCAGTGTACTGTGCCAAATACATGGCTATATAAAAATCTATAGAGGTGCACACCCTCACATTTATGGTTAATTGTAATTGTATTAGCCTCTTTGACCTCTGCATTGTAAAATACAGCCACACATCAAAATGTGCTTCAAATACCACCACCTCTGGGAGGCCTTCCTTGAGGTTCCCCAGCACAGACTAGGCTCATTCTGTGCTCCCCAAACGTCTTTAGATTTATACTTCTATTATTTGTGTGCATCTTCTCTCCCTAATAAGTCCATACTATGGCTATTGTAATTTTATTATTTTTGGCATGCCCCTCACTTACCATCTACATGCAATCCAGTCCCAAGTCTCATAAAATTTACCTGCAAAGTAGCTCTCTATATTGTCTACTTTTAATCTGCACAGCACAAATGCAAACTGTCACTATCCCTCTCCCCTGACCTCTGGCTCTGTAGCACTTCTTAACTGATCTCCTTATTTTTATTCCTAACTTCCTTTATTGCTAAAACACAGCCAAAGCCATATTTAAGCATAAAATTTCATTAAGTCAAATATTTTTCTTAAACCGTCTACAGATTCTCATTAAACTTAGCATAACATACAAACTTCTTCTGGAAAAGCCCTATGTGACCTAACCCTGTCTGCATTTCACACCTCACATTTCACCAGCCTCCTCACTCACTGCCCTTCATCTATTTTAGTACTCTTTTAGTTCTTTGAATTTTTTAGCCTCTTTCTCAAAACCTTCTGCCAGAAACATCCTTCTTTTCACATTTTTTTTTCCAATTAAGAGTATACACTCTTCAGTTCTCACTTTAAATGTTCCTTCTTTAGGGAAGCATTCTGTAATTATTAACCTAATTTAGTCCACCTACCCTCTTCTCTCCTAAAAACCCAATTATGTTTCTCTATAAGACTTTTCACAATCAATTTTGGGATTGATTTTTATTCCCTCATTACTCTGTGAGCTCCACGAGGGCAGGGAAAAAAAACTGTGACAACTATTCATACAATAAACAGATGCTTTTAAATAAATACATCTTTTATTATTTACCTGGTCGTTACTTGTTAAATATTTGCTAGGTGAATTACCTTTTACTTGATTTTAAAAATAATTTAGAAAACATGTTAACGTTATGTAAACAGAGTCCTCATCTGCACAGGATCTGATGTCTGTAGCTGTAGTTCACAGTCTAGAATGCTTCGTTCTACCCTACCAGCAACCATATGTCTAAAAACTGATGCTATTTTGAGCCAATCTCCTCCCCAAAGCACATTTTCTTAAGTGTCCTGTCCCAATATCCTTTTATTAGTGAATCTGGAAGATAAATTTATGATCCTTGCCAGGTTTAGATCTCTGGACATGACATTCCATCCTTGTCCACATTCTGTATAATTATCATTACATTTTTATTCATGACATAGATTAAGTCATAGTTCGCTGGAGAAATTGAATATGTTACATGAAAAAAATCAGTATCTAAGGAAGTCTCCAGAACCTAGAATGATAAAACTAACCAATTGGATAAAATTTCCCATGAAGAAATATAAGCATCTGCCACTACGCACTTAAGAAAACCAAAAAGCATAGGAAGACTGTAAGTTAAACTCAGCATGAATGAAGTAGGCTCGGGGCTTTCAGCTGACTCAAGATGGTTCAGAAATGTAATATATGTGAAGGCTAGAAAAAGACATTTGCTTTAGACTGAATCAATAGAAGTAAAATATAGACAAGAGAGAAGGGGCTGTTTCTTTCAATGATAAGACTACCTCAACTAAATAAACAATGCAGGGCATGATAGTTTAAAAAAGACATTAGCAAAGGGAGAGGTCTAGAAAATCACCAAGAAGGTGAGAGAAATGAAAACATGAAATTGAAATAATAGAGATAAATGCCTGAAAAAAGAGAAATGGAAAGTAAACTATATATTAAGCAGAATAACACAGCTAAACGCCCAGAAGTTTAAGGATTTGGACTCCTTAAAACATTGATTCTTGATGTATAAACGTATGCCTTAGTTTACTCATATGAGAAACAGGTATATAATACCCCAAACTCATTAATTACTTGTAAAGTTAAAATGAAGGCAATTATTTCATAGGCCAGGATGTAGCCCAGATCCAATAAATATTTGATTTTATTATTAATATTAATGCAAATAATCTCCCAACAGGATGCTTAGGAGGGAGTGAGTTTCCTGTCAGTCTAAGAATTCAAACAGAGCTTGAATGAGCTGTTATTGAGGGTAGGAGGATATGGATATAATTCAATGTGAAATGTAAAACTAAACTGACTTCCAACTCTAATTTGCTATTATTCTAAAATAGTACAGGGGAGGGGTGCAGGAGGAGGAAGAGAGGGGGAGAGAGAGAGAATTTATAATAAGCTGCTTTCCATCTTCCAACATATTGTAACCATTTTAGTCATCTCATCATCTGAAATATCTCTCCAGGCACCTAACTGATCACTTCCTAACCCTGTCTTCCCCCAACTACCTTGACTCAGATGCGTTCATATTCCCTGCTAGGCCTGTGTGAGACACTTGGGCTTCAGAAGTGGCATCCTAACACAGCGTCTCCAGATCCCTATCTCTGAAGAAGACAAGGGTGGAGGGTGCTGGGATTTGGTCCACCACCTCACTTTCCCATTCTTCTTCAGTCCCTCCCTCCTGTGATGATTTTGATCGGAAAAATCACACTAGGGACAGAAAAGGCTCTCGTAACCCGTGGCAACCAGCTGCCTTTGGATAGAAAATGGCTTTTTCATAATTTAAGAATGTGTTTTAGCAGAGTGGATAAGGGAAGGAAATGGGAAAATAAATAAGTCTGGTTCTGAAGGTGGCTGTACTCAAGCAAGGGAATGATGAGTTGTAATATCTTCCACACTAAGTATACCACTCTTTCATAGGGAAATCACTCTCTCTTCCAATAAACTCAGAAAGACCCTTCTTACTATTGCAGTTTCAAAGTGCTCTAGGACTACTCACACTCTAATTATTCTTAATACAAGTGTGGCAGCCCAATTTGGAAGGATGGGCTGATACTAACTTTAAGTTGTCCCCAAGTTTTCAGACAGATCCTTAAAGTGCTACTGAAAAGTTATTTCTCCAAGTGATATACCTTACTCAAAACTAAGTAGCTAGTTTGTCCCACCTCTATACTGAGAATCACAAAACTGAGAACTAAAAGAGGCAAGAACAGTTATGATATTTGATCTCTGACTGCATTACATTACTGGGGTCCCGTAGATGGAAATGACCAGCTAGGATCCTAAGGTCGGTAATGGCTGAGGAGAGTCCGGAACCCAGACCTCCTTATTTGCAGTACAATATTCTTATTCTTCTACTCCTGAACAATCTCATTTACTCTTCTTATCTTTGCCTGCTACAGATTATTTCTCTTATTTTCAAATTTCAGAAAATTTGATGGGGAAGAGTTAGAGAAGGGGATATGTATACATCCAGTAATCAAGTTTTAATTCGAAAGCAATAAAATAATGATGGAATTGTCTTCGATTTATTCATTTCATTGTTTTAAGATTTTTTTTTGTTGTTCATCTAGGAATCAAGTGATTTTAAGGTTTTTTTCATAGATATCTCACTTTCTATGAATATTTGATTAAAATATCTTTTTGTTGTTGTTGTTTTTGAGACAGAGTCTCGCTCTGTCGCCCAGACCAGAGTACAATGGCACTATCTCTGCTCACTGCAACCTTTGCCTCCAGGGTTCATGCCATTCTCCTGACTCAGCCTCCAGAGTAGCTGGGACTCCAGGCAATGGCCACAACGCCCAGCTAGTTTTTGTATTTTTAGTAGAGACCATGTTGGCCAGGCTGGTCTTGAACTCCCAACCTCAGGTGATCTGCCTGCCTCGGCCTCCCAAAGTGCTAGGATTACAGGTGTGAGCCATGGCACCCCGCCTAAAATATCATTTTTTAATTTATTCATTTCTCATCCAATAAATACATATTGAAAGCATACTTTGTGTGAAACCTTATATTGGTCTTTGGGGTACATGAAATAATTTATTGACATTTATAATAAAAATAAAGATAATAAATAGCATGCATCCCAAGTCATATTTTAACAAAATGAGACAATTAAGATTCTTAACTTTAGCTGCTAAATTAACTTATTTTTAGCATAAAAGGTAGCATTCAAGTTCTTTTACCAATCCCACTCATTTGAAAAATAGTTTCAATTTTGCCTGCATTACTGAGACTTAGTATATGAAAGTACTTCCCTATGCCAATCAGGATTTTATATTTTATGGCAAAAATACGTATTTTAAAAACAATAGGATTTTTTACATAGAATGATGACCCTTTAAGATCTCTTATTCCTTCCTATATATTTTTGTTCATCAAAATAGCCCTCATTAAGAATTAATGCTAATTTTTAATTTGATATCACAATTATTAAAAGAGTACTTATATTTTTAAGGTCATATAAAATGTTTGTGAATGAAATAATCTAATGAAGGAGGACCTGCTTTTTAAAAAGCGGTGTATGAGGTGGAGAGCTGAAACTGAGTTGGTTATAAATTGGTAATTATTGAATCTGGGTGATGGGTGCCTGGGGGTTTATTATACCATTGCTTCTACCTTTGTGTATGTTTGAACTTTGCCATTGTGAAAACATGACATTAAAAGCTGTTTTGTTTTTCTCACTGAGGGGGCTCCAGAAAAAGTAAATAATATACATGAAAGTTTATAAAATATGTTTGTAGCAATAAAATGCCAGGCTTTTCTTTTGTTTTAGCATCAAGGAATCAAGTACAATTTGTTTAAAGTTTATGCTACTTGCAGAGGGTGAAAACTACTGCAGGATCTCATTTAAGTCAAAAACTGTCAAAGATAAGTGTCAGCAGAAGGACAAGCTGCCTTTTATGAAAAGAACAACATAAAGGCCCAAGGGGCCCTGTGACATATCTAAGGCCACTCCTTCCACTAAGAATAAAGCTGAGACTTAGACCATGGTTCCTAACCTGGGGCTGGCCCCCACCTGTGACCAAAAGCAAGTTGTCTCTTTACAAATTCAGTAACTGAAGGAACAAAAAGGTATCTTCTGGGGCTGGATTGTAAATGAGGTCTACATATAATCAGCCTTTTCTATGTGAAAGTGGCATTATTATATTTTTACTATCCAAAGGCTCATGCTGACTCCATGCCCCTATGCTATATTAAATATATTTATTGCAAAAAGCTATTTCCCGACCAAACACAAGTTTATAGCAGAACAATCAACAGGCATTTGATGTAGCTGGTGGCAAACAGGACTATCTGTTGACATTATTGTGTTATTTTAAATGTACTCCATTTTATTTTAAATAGAGTACATTTATTGTGTACTCTGGGTGTCTGTGTGTTCATGTATTTTTTACATTAATTTTTGCTTTAAATATATCTGCCAGCCAGCTACATAATTGTATTTTCTTTTGTTATAAGAAGTGAACATAAATTACTCCTGCTTGGTGCAGATTAGGTTACAGGATTTCTTTTTCTTCCGTCACTGTCAAAACTTGGGTGTCAGAAAGCTTTAATATTTAATGCAGGCCTAATTAGTCTCAGTTGGGCCCAGGGCACTAAGCAAAACCTTACAGGAGCCACAGAGTCAAGTTCATTTAAAAAGCATAAATACCAGTTATGTCCATACTTTAGTAAATGCCCCTGTTAGAGTAGACTTTCTCCTTGCCTCTTAATTTTACAAGTAAATCAAAAAATAAAGAAGAATAAGAAAAGCCTTTGACTCCTGGTAATAATGGACAAAGATAATATTATTTGGTTCTGGGTCTGACATTTCTGCCATAACTTAAAGAACTTGCCAGTATGTAAAAATAGAATCAGGGATGGTTAAGTAAACGTAGGAAGATGGATCTGTAATCAGTTGTTAAAGAAAAATAGAGATTCATGAGGATAAATTGCGGCTTATGAACAAAATTCTGAAAACAGCTTTTAGGAATGTCTGACCAGTCATTTAGAAAATGTGTATCAAAGGCTTATTACAGGCAGGGATCATACGAAGCCTAGAGTTACAATAATGAAAATATTCCTGCTCTCCTGGGGCATATATTCCAGCAGACAAATACAAAAATTAAATTACATTCTTTAATTCCTATTTACAACTTTTGGTTACTGGGCCAATGGAGAGTCATAAAATGCAATGGGATAATCTGACTCTACCCTGGATTTCCAGAAAAGCTTCCCTGTGGTGTGGACATTTTAACTGAGATCTGAAGTTGGAGGAGGAGCGAAGAGGAACAAAAAGAAAGGGAAGTGCACAAAGTCTCTGAGCAGGGAGGAAGCAGAGCAGGTCATGGAAATGAAAGAAGGCTCTGTGACATGGCCAGTTGAGGTGAGGAGAAAGCAGATAACGCAACCTCTGATGTACATGCTAAGGATTTAAATAATCAACCGAGTAATTAGTTGCGTAATGTTTATCTTGCATGGGACAATGTTTTATTTCACTCCAAAACCTGAGCGGCCTAACATATGTGTATTGAATGAATGAATGACTTGGATTGAATTAATGATTTAAGGCAGTCACAAAGTCCAAACCCCCAACACCCCAACACTGCTCCCTTGTTTGCTCCATTTTACAATACTAAAAGAGCCATCATCCCCCTATGTGATGTAATAGGTATATTTATTGCCGTTTAGATTAAGAAAGTTGGTTTTGTTCAAAATCATACAATAACTGAGTGGCAGAGCTGAGACTAGAATAAAGAGATGAGGCTCACATTTACTCAGACAGGGGTTTTGTGTTTCTGGATATAGGCACATGTTTCTGGAGAAACACATTCAACCTTATCTCCTAAAGCAATTCCTTTCCTGCCTTCATTACCTTTTCCCTCTTGTCCCTTCATAATACCTTCAAATCTCAGTTCAGGCCTAGAGTCCTTTTGCAAGGTTTCCCGGCTATTTTAGCTCTCAGGAGCTTCTATAATAGCGGCTCAAGTCTAAATCACTAATTTTATCACTTGACTCTTTGTGCCCATCCATAGTTCTTTTATTCTGTCTGATGTGGCCTTCTCCACTAAATTGCTACATGCCCCTGCAAAGTAAAGACCATGAAGTTTCTTTTTTCAGAATAAATCAAGCCAGTATGCAAAGCACAGGAGAAACTTTTTAAACATGTGTGGATGGATTGCTCCCTCAGAAAAATAGCAGTTCCCTGGCCAAAGTGGGCAGATTCTTGTCTCCCTTTTTGTTTACCTACAACATCAGAAATGTCTGAAACTGACTATGGCAGAGTGGATCAGAGAAATAATGATCAGAGGGCGGATGTGTCTGAAACAGGAGAAGTTACAGACTTGACTTATCTGAAAACCTTTCTCAGCCAGAATCCAACGTGGCCCCAGGTGAGCTTCTGAAACAACTACTGATGACCCATTAGTGGCCAAACAATATTTATTCTGTTCTTATCCCAACTTGGCAGGTGCTTCTCATTCCTCCAACCCTTGACCTCTTTTTTTTTGAAATTCCCTCCTCTCCATCTTAACATGAGAGTGTTAATGATCTTATTTTCACTTTCTGATTATTCCTTTACTTTTCTAGATGTGGTATTTCTCCAAGTATTTTTCTCCTCCCTGTCTTTAATTAATATATTTAAACCAAATATGTATGGTTTAATAAGGTAATAGTTCTGTTGCCTCCAAATTGATAGGGATGTTTATCAATTCATTCTAATTTTTCTATGTTTTGTTTTGTTCACTTTGGGGTTCTTTTATTATTCACGGTGAGTAAACTCACCTTTCCACTCTAAAAATGAGCCAATTCATTCCTAATATTTTTTTCTTAAAATCTATTTTTTTCTGAAATGCAGCTATGACAGGTTTATTGGTCAGCTTTTTGACCAATATAACTTGTTTACTCCTTCTTTTATTTAAAATTATCTTAACTGCTGGAGTATGTCTCCCATAATCATCATCTAGCTGAAATTTTAGGTTAAGTATGACTTTTTTTTTAACTAGCACATGTAATCTATTCCTACTATGTTCTATGCATTTCCTATTTTTATTCTCTTTATGGAAATTAATCACTGCCTGAAGATATCTCTTTAATGTATATTTTAAATATTTATCTTCATCATAATGTAATATCCATCAGGAGTTGAGTATTGCCTGGCCTCTTTACTTCTATTATTTCCAGTGCCTGTACCAAGTACACTTTTGAACATGAGTTGAAAAATAATAAAATGAACACTACAAAAAAGTCAAATCAAACTTTTAAACATGTAGTTTCTATTCCATTTGTCACCAGAGCTAACTTATTGCAACATTTTAAAATGGTTTCTTAAGTATTTATCTCCATATTTCTAAGACATGTGGGTACACTGTTTCATTTGTTTATAAAAATGCTTAGCCATCTTAAATTTATATTCTTGACAAAAAAATTAGTTTTCTTATAAATCCATCAATTTAAATAATTTTCCCTATCCTCCCAATATAGTTATATTAATTTTTATATTAAATTTATAGTTATAATTTATTCAGCAATTGTTTCTACAGCTGAAATATATAGCATACTCTAATCATGTGTGCTTTGTGTATATATGTTATTGTATATATATGTATGTGTATATATACATATATAACTTTTACTTATGTACATGTTATATATATATATATATATATACACATACACGTTTTATATATATAACTTTTTAGGAAATTAACCAGTGACTCATTTTCTTTTCATTGGCTTACTTTTCTATATTCTTATTAGTAATTCATTCTCAAATGTTTTTCTATATCTTCTAAAATGCATCAGGTCATGTCACTGTGTACGTTCCTTTTCCATTTCTCTCTCCAGGAACCACCTGCCATCTCCAGCTTCTCTAGTTCCTACTGTTGATCCGTCAGCTGTTTGCGATTTGTAACCCAGGTCTCTTCTCAGCCATTTGATCTTTTTTTTTTTTTTTTAAAGAAAGAAAAAGAGAGGAAAGAAAGTGAGAGTGAAAGAAAGAAAGAAAAAGAATGTACGCGAGAAAGAAAGAGGAAGAGAAAGAGGGAGAGAGAACGGGATTCTTGTTCTATTGCCCAGTCTTATTCCTTCCTGTCTCCATTGTTAAGCACAATTATTGGCATAATAGAGGTTTTTAATAGCCATTTGATCTTTTACCCCTTTCCTGTTGGATCTTCTGTTTCCTGATTCTTGCATCTTCTTTCTTGGATTACTCTTGTATTTAGATGTCACACATTCTCCATCCTCCTGATAAAGTAGAACTGTGAGTTAAGTTTTTGAGTTTCTGTACGCCTGAAAAAATTGTTTTTAATAATAAATAATGACTTGCCTATAGAATTGTAGGTTCGAAATTCTCCTCTCAGAACTTTTATGATCTTGCTCCACTGTCTGGTAGACGCCAATGTTGTTTTTAGTGAGTCTAATAACATTCTGATTCTCAGTCCTTTGTATATAATCTATTTTATATCTCTTGGAGTATTTCATTCATTTGTACTGTTCTGAAATCTTATAATGCTGTAACATGCTGGGTACTTCATGGGTCCTTTGTTGAATTATTTCTTTGGTAAATAATTTTCTTCCTCTTTTTCCTGTTGTTTGTAATTTTCTTTGGTCAGATTTTAATTTTTTTCTATTAGTCTTCAATTTTGTCTTTTATTTCCTATATTTATGTTTTCAGTTATTACTGGGAGATTTTCTTGACCTTAACATTGCGTTCTTCTTTGTATTTTTTCTACTTATTTTCAGTTTTCAAGATGTATTTTTCTCTATATATTTTATGTCATCTTTTTTTTGTTTCATAGATGAAATATTTTCCCCTCTAAAGAATAGTTATTATATTTTTCCAGATATTATTTTTTGTCTTCTACATTACTTCTATTCTCTCAGTTTCTTTTCTAAAATTTCTTTCTTTTTATATGGACTTGAATTTTATCTATCTATCTATCTAGTTGTCTATCTAAGGAGCTTCCTCAGAACAGTATATAAGGGTGTGACTTGTCAGCTGGTGGGCTTCACTGTAAGGTGAGTTGTTCTGGATCTGCCAATATGCTGGTAGATGTCTGCTTACGTGGATCTTTCCATTGAATCAGTCACTTTTCCCAAAGATGAATGTCTGAGAGATGTAAGCTTTGCTTTTGGCATTCTAAAAGCCAAGTTGTGGCAGACTTCTAATTAATACATCTGTTCTTCTATGCATCTGCTTTTTTTCTCTCTCTCTTTTCTCAATTGTGTCTAGTGTCCCTGAGAATGAAGTCCCACTGATTCAGACTTTTAAGATACACAACATCCTGCTTAATTTGGGGGAAGAGGAGTGGCAGAAACCAACTGGCCTGCTTCGAAGGAGTTTTTCTGGGCATCTCACTGCTCTTTATACAGGCTTTCAACCAGCTCTTCTATCTCCAGCTCCACCCATTACCTCTGAGTTCAGAGGTACCTGTCATCTCTAATTCATGCTTCTCTCCAGGTTTTCATAAGGCCAATTACTCAGCTTTACCTCACAGGCTAAATCAGTCACTACCTTTCATAATTGTATTGATATTCCTCATTATCCATCAACTTTTTTTCTCATTTGCTTTTACTCCATACATTTAGTTTTTTGTTAGTCAGTCACTATCATTTCAATTAAGAATGGAGAAAGACCGGGAGAAGTCTGTGTGCAATCTACTATGTTTAACTCCAGGTCCAGTTTTCTCTTCCATATATATATATATATATATATCTTTTTTTTTACACAAACTTAGAGTCACTTTATGTTTAGAAAATTCTTGTATCTACAGTCACAGCCCAAACCAGTCCTACCACACGGTTTTCTCCTGGCTAAGACGCAGATGTTTTGCCAACACTGCAAATTTTTTGCAACCAAATTAGAATAAACACATCATCATTCCTGACCACAAAATAAACTCTTTGTTAATGGTCAATAGGGCAATCCAAAAGAGAATTAACCCTTTTACCTTTAACTATGATCAGCAGAATTTACAAAACCTACACTGAAACTTAATTTGCTCTCTCTTATTCACCGAACGATTACTGAATGCCTCCTCCATGTCTAGCACTGTGTTATAACTGGGTGATGGAAGAATAGGACATTTTATCCACTCTTGCAGAGCCCACACTCTCATGAAGAAAACAAAAATGTAAGCAGAAAATTCGCATGTAATGTGATAAATGCTTTAATAGGAATGATCACAGGAGTTATATGGTCAGGGAAGACTTCCCAGAGGACAGCACCTGAGTGGAATATTGAAGAATGAGCACTATAAAAGGACGTGAAGTACATACTTGGCAGAGGAGTTACGAAGTGCAACTGCTAAGAGGCATAAAACAAATGGGCTTCATTTAGAGGAATGGTAAGTAATTCAGTCGTCTTAGACCCCATAGAGGCAAAGCTGAAATGGAGAAAATGAAAACTAGGGGCCCATCTGAAGCCTGACCATGAAAGGTTTTAAATGTGATTTTAGAATGTGTGAATTTCCAGGGACCTTACTTTTCTATCTACTAATGAGCATTAACAAATCCTTGTTTTTGACCTTAGACATTTGAATGTTAACAGACCCGCTTATGCATGTGCACTCACATGGATCCTGTGAATGCCAGATTCCTGGATTTTCATATTCCCCATATTGCAGTGGGGAATGTTTTCCCCTGAGGCAAATGAAACAGAGGCAGGAATGTTGGTTATGAAGCATGTGATACAACAGAGTCAGAGTCAGAACTTCCAATAGAGAGGCAAGTCAATGTTTAGCATCTTGTTGGAAATCAGAAGCACAACCGTATCTGGGTGATCAAAAAAAAATAAGCTAAGAGAAACCAAACTAATCTCTCTAACAATTGGATTTCCTAATTATAAAGTGTAATAAGCTCCTTGCTCCTGGGACTGTGGTCAGAAGCCATACAGACATTCTCAAGGGATGACACAGAAATAATTTGTGCCCTGGGGTGAAATAATCTTTCCAGCCTGAAAAAAGAATTGAAGTCTAAAGCATATTGACAAAATGAGTTTCCCCAATTTCTGGGTTCTAGAAAGAAAAGGCAAACTCAGAATTTGAGGAAGTCCATACCATAAGACCACGAGAACAACAAATAATTGGAAAAATAAGACCATATGCATAGATGGCATATAATTTATTTAAAAAGTTTTAGGCTAGGTGCAGGGGCTCACACCTGTAATCCTAGCACTTTGGGAGACCGAGGCAGTCGGATTGCCTGAGCTCAGGAGTTTGAGACCATCCTGGCCAACATGGTGAAACTCTGTCTCTACTAAAATTGAAAAAAAAAAATAGCCAGGCATGGTGGCAGACACCTGTAGTCCCAGCTACTTGGGAGGCTGAAGCATGAGAATTGTTTGAACCTGGGAGGTGGAGGTTGCAGTGAGCCAATATCATGCCACTGCACTCCAGTCAGGGTAACTCCAGAGCAAGACTCTGTCTCCCACCACCACCCACGTCCCCCGAAAAAAAAATTATGCCCAGCATTTAATTTGATGCTTATAACTTCTTGAGGAAATTAGAGCAATTTACATCATCTTTATGTATTCAGATAAAGACATACATTGGAAGAAATTGAAACTGGCTCAAGGTCATACAAGCAGGATGCCACTTAGCCTAAGTTAAAATCTTAAGCCTCAGGTTTAGCAGTCTACAACCCACCTATCACTCTTCTTTGCCCTGATTTTCTCTCTTGCTGCATCCTGTGTGTCTACAGAAGCTGGTTTGGGCTCTTGGGACTCAGACAGAACATGTAGTACTTAATTCTCAGTTTCATGGTAGCCATGGTAGGTGACAGACATTTCAGGACCATTTTATAAGAAATAAATGTTCCGAAGACCATATCTGGAGTTTATTTTTCTTAGAACTTACATGCATTGGTCTTTGTGACAGCAAGCAATAAGGGGTTAAAGATGGAGCAGGAGGGAGGATAATTGACATGTGGGCTTATTGGTCTTTCCCCAGGCCATCTGGGAGCTTAAATAGCCAACAGTTAATTAAAAATAAACTGACACTTTACTTTAAGGATAGTTTTAATAACCATTTATAAATGTTACATTAAAAATTCATACACTGTTATCAACTCCTGCTAAGGATTTACAGCACAATGAAGGTGTTATGAATGTTTTATAGGTACTGGGGAGAAGGCTTTTTTTTTTTGTAGAGATATTTTCAGAAGACTATTTGTCTTTTCTGGGCCACATCATAAGTACTTAAGACTACAGCAGCTTATGGAGTGAAAACAGCTCCCAAATTTCAGGTTATGATCTTGTTCTCTCTCTTGTGACTGGCCACAGTTCTTTCCTTAAGCACAGTGTGTTCCTGGCAGAGCGTTTGTTCTAAGTAGTAGATACTATAGAGAAGATAAATAGGCCAGCATAAAATGGCATAAGTGAATCCGTTACCCAAGAAGATTTTGTATGATGCTGATGAACATAACAAGCAGAAATATAAGAATCAAGTAGGAAGTTATTATAGCTGGTGACCCATGCATTCTGCTAAACAACAGTATCTGTTCTGCTCTGGGACATTCTGTGGTACCACGAAGCACTAGATTCTGATCTGCCCTATTTTTCCACATCCTGTGAACTTGTGGAATATCAAATTGCTATAGACACAGCTTTTTGACCATAGGTTTGGGTACACATGGCTTCTATCAGCAAATTGCAATTGAATAGAGGTTAGGCTCAGAATTGGGAACAAGTACCTTCCAGCTGCTGCCTTTTTTCTTCCAGGCAGGAAACATGAAGCTGTATATATTGCAAAGATTGCAAAAGAGAACTTCAAATTGACTGCTTCACAGTTAACAATTGGACAGTAAATTTCCTTGTTCAAGAACCAAGAATTACAAAGTGTACCTTTTAACAGTTTAGGGCCTGTGACTTTGTACAAATGCACTCTTGCATTATAGATCCCTGGACAATTGCTTCCAGTGGTGGCCCAGCTTCCAAGGTAAAGCAAAAGGAACAGAAATATAGGTCAGTGGTACTTTTGTTTTATCTTTTTTCCTTATAGTTCTATAAGTACAGATAAGTATTATTTGAACTTCTACACTCATTGAAAAGAAGCTTCTGGACTGTGGACTGAATCTAGCTCTTGATGTCATTATGAATGTTTAAACTGTCAATAGGAACCTACGATTGCAGAAATGCAACACAAGCTTTGTTAGTAATAACCTAATAGGACTTAGTATGAGAAATGCTTTTAGATGAGCATTAGTTTATATTCTAGGCACCACTGGTTTCTCAGTGTCTTTCTTAGGTTATTTCATTGAGACTCATTATGTCCTTCTCTTTGTAGTCATTCCATTGTCTGAATGGAGTTTGTATGTGTTATGTCTATTTTTTAGTTATTTATTTATTGAAATGGATTATCACTCTGTTGCCCAGGCTGGAGTGCAGTGATGTGATTTCTGCTCACTGTAACCTCCGCCTCTTGGGTTCAAGCAATTCTCCTGCCTCAGCCTCCCAAGTAGCTGGGACTACAGGCATCTGGTACCATGCCTGACTAATTTTTGCATTTTTAGTAGAGACGGGGTTTAACCATGTTGGCCAGGCTGGTCTTAAACGCCTGACCTCAAATGATCTACCCACTTTGGCCTCCCAAAGTGCTGGGATTACAGGTGTGAGCTGTGCCTGGCCTATTTTTCTTTATTAATCATGGCGTAGAAATAAAATATCACAATTATTATCATATATTATAGGACCTATATGCATCTGTTGATCTTGACTTTTCTATAATTCTTGTTCTATAATTAGTAATGCTTTGTTCTAAAACAAGCATTACTAATCTTTTGAAATTTCAAAATCATATTAAAATTGAATTAAATCAAAGTCTTATATTTTAACCCTCTCTAGTAGAGAGAGAAAGACTGAGATGAAGAGAGAGTAAAATGGATAGAAAGGAAACCAGCGTGAGAGCAAGAGTGAGAGAGACAGAGAAAATAACGATGCAAGACCAAGAGAGAGAACAAGGGAATGTAAAGGGAGGAGAGAAGGCATAGAGAAGAGACAAAGCAAGGAAGAGAAGAAGAAAAGGGGATGCAAGGAAATGTTAGGTTTCTAGAACCAGTTAAAATAAAGCATGGTTGTCATAGGTTATCTATTAAAAATTATAATAAGATCAGCTCTGGAAGCCATTAGGTTGGTCTCTTAACAGTTGAAAGAGTACAAGACTCAACATGTTGTGCTGATACTATCACAATGCCCACTTTCCTGCCTCAGTTCCCTCCTTTATAATATTGGCAAAAGTATAAAACCTTCCAAACAAAAAAATAATAGCTTATTCCTTCAACATTAGGAATTGCTGTGAGAATTCCTATTACTATGACTATGACAATCCAATGAGATAATGAATATAATTTAACAACAGTACATTTCAACCTATATATTTTCATACAAAAGATATTGCCATCCTTGTAAAAATACATTTTGGGGACAACAAAATTGTATGTGGTGAAACAAAAACAATGAACAATAGACAGGCAGATTCTTCCTTCACAGTGACTTCTTTCTCTTCCCTTTTCCCACCTTCCTTCTGGGGCTTTTGCCTGTAAACATGGTTTTCCCATTGCCATCCATGGGGCTGCCACTTTGTTCTTTACAAATCTATATCTGGAAGGCCAACTTCACTAACATGTGCACAAGAGGGATTACTGCTGCTCCGGCTTCAAAAAGTTTATTTCGTTTGTTTCATCCTTTCATTCAAACGGGCTGGATCGGACTCCCACTGCTCCTCAGTCTTATCAGCTACTGTCTGTCATGGATTTTTAGCAATACAGAGAAAAAAAAGCACTTACTGTTGACTGCATTTTTACTATCCTCATCACATATACAGACAGATTGTCTTTCCAGTGAACTATCTAAGCTCCTTCTCACTTGTATTTTCTCACATTGTGACCTATGGAAGTATACCATATGGCTGCATCTCTCTGTGCATTTAAAGATAATAATTAGCCTTTAGCATTCAGAGTGTTAAGTCTTTATAATTCATTACCCTTTATATAAATGGAAAGATTACTGAATTTGGGTTGAGGATGGAAGCCTGGATTTTTTTTTTATGGTTCCTACCAGTAACTGGCAGCTGTCTGTGTGGCATTGGGATAATCACTTTCTACAGTTTCCTCTGTTTTCTGTATATGAAGTTAAAAGAGGAACTCAGTTATGGCAAATGGTAGCTACCTTCAAGCCTACCAAAGCCAAACTAATATTAGATTTTTACATATTAACTAACTCTATAGAGCTTTAGGCTGAGAATTTAAGAAGTCTTGATGGAACAAGTAGCCTTTGGGCTAGACCTTGAATATTAAGAGTCAGGTAGGCGGCCGGGCACGGTTGCTCACGCCTGTCATCCCAGCACTTTGGGAGGCCGAGGTGGGCAGATCATGAGGTCAAGAGATTGAGACCATGCTGGCCAACATGGTAAAACCCCATCTCTACTAAAAATACAAAAAAATTAGCTGGACGTAGTGGCACGCACCTGTAGTCCCAGCTACTCGGGAGGCTGAGGCAGGAGAATTGCTTGAACCTAGGAGGCAGAGGTTGCAGTGAGCGGAGGTCGTGCCACTGTACTCTAGCCTGACACTTGATGACAGAGTGAGACTCTGTCTCAAAAAAAAAAAAAAAAAAAGAGTCAAGTAGGTGAAGATGGAGGTAAGGCATTCCAGAAGAGGTCTAGAGATAGGTTAGAGCAACACACTCATTCATTTATTCACCCATCCAACATCTACTAATTGAATGTCTA